>JABSTQ010009305.1:0-237603 GCA_013358835.2 Ixodes persulcatus | reverse complement strand
TCTGCGAGTTTAATCGCTGTTGTTCAATTTCGAGCTCTAGCCTTTTCAGCGCTCGCTCCTCTGTCGCTGCAGCCTGCGCTCGTTCCTCTCTCGCTGCAGCCTGCGCTCGTTCCTCTCTCGCTGCAGCCTGCTCTCGTTCTCGTTCCTCTCTCGCTTCAGCCTGCTCTCGTTCTCGTTCCTCTCTAGCTGCAGCTTCGCTCTTAGCGTTCTGAAGCAGTTCCCACGCAATTTTAATTTCCTCTGCTTCCGCGCTCTCTGAAATCGCTTTACTGATCTCAGATTTCTTCATCTTTTGCTCCACCTCCACACCCAATTCTTCACATAAACAGAGTAAATCTGCTCTCAGTAACCTCATTAGATCCATGATCGCTGCTTTTTAGCTTTGGCTTTGTTCTAAAACTTGTCGCGAGGTTGTACCAAAACCTAGCGCACGAGTCAAAACCTAAGGATTCCCAGCAGTTCAAAATTAATTACCCGTAATCTGAAGCCTGGCGAATCTCAAAGCAAAGTCCAAACGCTCACCCACAGATGTAGCACGATGTCGCATGGTCCGATCCCAACCGCTGCCAACCAGTTGTTAGAGGCGGGGTTTAAGCCGCACGTCCGGAGGCTTCCTGGCTCGTGACGACGACCATTCCCCGAAGTGAAGAACCCAGGGGTCCAGTGGAGGTGGGAGAATTGGTAACGTAACGAACGGTTTAATTACATGGTTGCGATACAGTCGTCAAATCCGAGAGAACAACGGAGCAGCCTCACGCTCCGCCTTATATAGGGTCCGTTTTCTCCCTCACTCTCCGCCAGGGCAGCAGGTGCGACCTAGCAAACCGCCGCCAAGTGCGTTGCAGCAAAGTCCGCCGCGTCGTAGCCAGAAGTGCGTCGTAGCCCTAGTTCTCCGCAGTTAGGCCATGCCTCTCTCCCCTTCCGGAGCGCACGAACCCACACGCACACACACACGTCCCGTTGACGTCACGGACGCGTTGAGACTCGTTTTGGGCAGGCCCCGACAGATGGGCGACGGTCCTGAACACGTCGGGACTCGTTTCGGGCAGGCTCCAACAGGCGGGCGACAGTCCCGGACAGATCGTGACTCGCTTCCGCAGCGTTGAAACTCGGAAGAAGGTCGCCGAAGGTTCCATTCTTAACAATGTGCAATGCCCTCAGTTTTCGCGTGATTACACGCCTGTTTATCATTATTGTTTTCGTTCCGCACTGCGATTCAGTTCGTGCTCTTTTGTGTGCTACATGCATTAGAGACCAAGGTAACCCAGGAGCATTCTATTTCGCGGATTGTAAAAAAAAACCTATGCAACTTGCCACGTGTGCCGCAATCAATACAAAATATTCTAAGCTTAACATGTGACCGCTTGACTGAGTAAACGTTGTTGTTTGTCAAGAACAATTGGGACTGTATGAAATCACGTGGGAAAAACTCGTTCTAAGCACGCGACCGTCAGCATGCAGTGAATACCCATGATCGGCGCCGAGGTGGAGTTTTTCTATCAACCCAGAGTTAGAATGTTTCTTTCTTTCTGTTGTAAGCAATCAGGATTCAGGAGACAACTTACACCAAATCTGAGGGTGATAAAGTACTATGAGCATTCTAACATAACGGCCTGAGCAGTATATGTGTACAAGCTTTAGCTTTTGATGCACCCTTAACTTTCGATACGCTTAACGCTATAGTGTAAAATGTAGGGCTGTTTTTATTCTTAATCAGCGTATCATGTGCGTGCTTACACTATATTTTATACAACGTCAAAATCTACCCGTTTCTATCTTTGTTCATTTTTGCACACCACTACTTGCGCGCATAAATCACCAAATTAAAACTACAGGATGTCACAAAAAAAAATTACAGGTTTTTTTTTTACCGCAAATATAAACTAGGCATCGCCGAACGCTTATTCTCCGCCCAAAGGTAACGCTATGTCACAACCAGATGCCAAAGTTTCATCCCGAACGGACACCTTATTCAAAAGTTATAAGTGATTTTCTAAAAATTTCAATGGGAAAATGGAGCCCATTTTTGCCCGTTTCCGGTTTCTGGTGCCATAGAGCCCCATGCATTCCAAAACTCCGTCGGCCGTCATTTTTGCATTGAACGTTTCAGAAAATCACTTAGAACTTTTGAATAAGGTATCGGATCGGGTTGAAACTTTGGCATCTGGTTGTGACCTCTAGCGCTGCCTTTGGGCGGAGAATGAGTGTTCGGCGATGCAAATTTTTCTTGCGGTAAAAAACAAATGTAATTTTTTGTTTTGTGACACCCTGTACATTGCTTAAACTCTGTGCAAAAACTATCCATAGACCCAGAATCTTTGCCTGGCCAGTCATTGCATTTATCACTGAATTTGTATTCAAATTAATTCTTATCATTTACTGCTGTGCGTTAATTTTTAATCTCGGCATTTTTTATTATGACTCCCGCACCAGTCCTGCGTTGGGTTTACCAAACTTAACATCTAGACCCAAGTGTCATTTTTTATGTTTTCCAGTCTCGTGGTTTTGGTCAAAATAAACACCCAGCTACCTAAATGAGACACCTGACAGCCCCAAAATTAGTTTATTTTTTATTTTTTAGGTAGTTAATACCTCAAGCTATAATTTTGGAAACCTAAGTCTACCACGTCATCACGTTTTCCTGGAAATCCACAAAGAGCCAAACACATGCTTGACGAAAGGGCCGGCCCGTCATATTGCCACCCGCAGAGCCGAGAAAGCAACGCTCGGTCACGGACTTTTAGAAGATTCGCGTTCATTCTTGCACCAGACGTAACTTTCGCCCTGTTTTGTCGTTCTCGAAAGTGCCAGTTCATCCTCTCCTCGAGTGCGCGACGCTCGAACCTTCTTTGCCGAACTTTCGAGATGGTGATGTACTGTAGATAAGCAGCTGCCAGCGACCTTGTCGAGTCAGTCTCGCTCTCGCTCTCTGTTACGCTGCCGAATCGCCGCCTGCTTTCTGCTGCCTCGACGCCCTTTCTTTACTTTTTTTGTTCGGCGCAAGTTCGCCGATCAAACCTTTACTTTTCAGTTCACTGTTCGTCCTCTCGTCATCTTCATTAGTGTCAATATAAATCTGATCACATTGAAATATGTGTAATTGGCTTATGAAACCTCCGATAACGGCGCAAACGCAATTTTATATTTTTCAACGCGTCGGTGGTTTTGTCGTGCATGTGTCTCGCCATTTGGCTCAGAACGATTTTCGCGCTTGGTTCTGCCCACATTTGCTGGAGACGTGAGCTCGGAGCGTAGGCAACTGGCCCCTTGCACGAGAATTGGCGCAGCCGTGCGCATTCCAAAGAAAGCTCGCGCAGAAAAAAACAAGCAAGGGACCAGGGATGTCAAATTCAGGATATAGAAAAATACCCCTGTGTATCGATACTATCGAAGCGCCACCACACATGATTTCTCGCATTGTTGCACAGGCCTGGAAGGCGATCCCACCGCCATCTGTTGGTTCAGAATCACACTAACCAAGGGTGGCGGAACATAGCGTGAATGATTTCCTCGCGACTACAGGTGCTCCCGTCACTGGGTCAGCAGCACGGCAAACTGGTGTGGTGCGCGAGCAACCCCGAGCCTTTTATAAAGACCTACCATGCATATTTGAAGTATTATCTCGAGAGGTTTGCTGGCTGTTCACACGTGCCGTGTAGCGGGCAAGATAAATCAGTACTATAGACCCTTTCCGAAATTCAGTGCCATCTGGTGGTTTGTAAAGCAGTTTAGGTTTTGCCGTTGGTTTTGCCATATCAATGGCGGAAATGAACTTGTATCGGCACCGTCACTTTTGCAAGTCAACGGCACGCGAGGAATTGTTCAGTGTGAGTTCTTTCTCGATCACTTTCAGTTCGATGGTGACCAAGAACCTGCATTTAGAACAAAGCTCCAACCCATCCAGATGCCTCGAGAAAATTCTATACACCCAAGTGCTTTAAACCCGATTGTTTGCCGCCCGCAGATTGACTGAATCTGAGTTATTATAAATAAACGCTTACGTAGCTCTTGTGTTCCACTCCTACGTCGCGTCGTACTGACCCCCGGAATGTACAGGCCTCGCATCATCCACTTAGGAGCATCTTCAACGTCTTCCTTTATCAGTCACTAGAAGGCCGCCATTGGTATGGCACAGATGCCGTTCCACAGATGATGATAGTGATCAAGGTGGCCAGATTGAATTTCGGAAAGGGTCTATTGCGGTAACAAATTTCAGCTATACGCACTTCACATTCTCTTGACGAGCGCGTCTCGTGGAAAGAACATGATACGCTTTTTTTTTTTTTTTCATTCCATTGGAGAATTTGTTGACATCGCGCGCACCGGTCACAATGTTAATACGCATCATACAACAGGTGCTACGAAGATATCTGTCTTGGGCGTGTTTTGCTTCCCTTGTGTGGCGATCTTGGCACACTGGTCAAACAAAGAATGGTGTGCAGACAGTCATTTGCACAACCAATGTCATACAAAAAAAAGCAGGCCTCAGAAAGTTGGTTAGAAAAGACGTGTCATCGGGTCTTTCGCACGATGCATATAGGTAGTGCTAGGGTGCCTTCATGTGCGCTTTGCTTGGGGTGATGACATCTGGCCATTTTGTGTCGAACGGTTATTTTTATTTTTTGTTCTGAAGCGCGTGAAAGAGCGTGTCCCTGCATGCGCTCGTGGCGCTGACTGTTCTACGGCGACATTTTGTTTCCTGCGATTTCTTTGTATTTTCCCTGTGAGCGCGTACTGTCGGCATCAGGTACTACAAACGATGGCATCACCCCAAACAGAAGGACATTGAGGCACCCTAGGTAGTGCCACCGCGGCTCTTGTGTTCGAGGCGCTCAAGGGTCAACTTTACCGTTTGAGTGTGGTTAAAAGGCCGTTCTTTAGTCCCCCTATAGACCAACTCAACTTAGTGACGTCACACCACTACGGTGGCGCTGCAGTCGGTATTGCGCATGCGCAGGCGCTTTATTCACTCCTCCCGAATTCGGTTTGTGCGCACGCGCAGTGTCAACACCCGGGAAGGGGGGGGGGGGGGGCAGGGGCGGATCCAACACTCCGTTTTGGGGGGGGGGGGCGGAAAATTTGTAAGCATACTATTTTGCCATTCTTTCTTGTGCACCGGCGGGTCCACCCATGCCAAATTGCCCTCCGAGAAGGGGGGAGGAGGGGAGTCGACTTCGTTTGGGGGGGGGGGGGGGGGGGCGGCCGCCCCCGTCGCCCCCCCTTGGATCCGCCACTGGGTGGGGGCAAAGCGCGGGCTTGTATGGAAGCACTCCGCTGGAGTATACTGCAAACGACTTATAATTTTCGCGAGGACGTAATTTTTGCGAATTTCACGAATCGCGCATACAATTCGCGAAAAATGGGTCCCGCGAACAATTCCGGAAAAATGTATAGACACATTCGAACCTATATTGAGATCCAACCGCGTCGCGAAAATTAGAACCCGCGAAGTACTCCGAAACGTCTGCTTTGACCTAAATTGCGAAATATTGAGCCCGCGAGAAAAGAGTCGTTTACAGTATACAGCAGATGCTGTGTGTAAAAAATTGCGCCGCTCGAACGAGACAAAAAACAACAACAAAAACAGGCGACGATTTTTTTTTTTTTTTTTGACGAGAAGGGGAGATATCGTGATTGGGACAAAGTGTGTGTTCTTGGCGATTCCGTGCATGTTGTCTTGCAGGGACGCTCGCCAAACTCGCACGTGCAGGTGGTTTCAGCCGGACAATGGAAAGGCCGATTCTGGAACTCCGGCGATAAGGTCCTTACGTCCGAGCGCTGCGGATGCTACGAGCCATCGGAGCCACTCCAAGGCCGTGTTAGTGTCACGTTACCTTGGAGAGGGGGCAGAGCGACGCGCGGAAAGCGTATCTCGGGCCACGTCCACAGAGCTGGATTGGCTGAGATAGCTCAAAGGCGAAACGGAGTATCGCGTCGCACTTGCCGCCAATCACGAGGCATTTTCTGAGACATACCGTGTACTATTACACGGCTTGCACTGACGTCACACCAGCCGCCATTGCTCCGTACCATGCTCGTGTGCCCGTATCTTCTGCAGCATACATTTGGCACAATCGAATTTGTTCTTCTCGGCAAAGATTGCCGAGAAGAGCAAATTCGATGGTACGAAATGTATGCGCCGGAAGGTATGGGCACAAGAGCATGGTACGGAGCGATGGCGGCTGATACGGTGATACATGACGTCACGTGCAAGGTATTTACTCTTGCTTCCTGATTGGTCCTTTGGCGTTCTTATCGGCTAATGCTGCAATCTCATCGGCTGTTGGATGATAATAAGATGCTCGTAGTTTACCACGCCCCGCGTTCGTTAAACTCTCAGGGACTAAGAAAACAAAGTCATTGTATTGCGTGCTTGTTTAGACGGGAGTTAGTCAGCCCCAATGGGTGTCACCCCGGGAGATTAGAGATTCAGCCAGTGGAGTACCAAAGTGCTGGGGGTCTTCAACGTGCATCACGCGATACAGAAAAGGGTTTGGGGATTAGGCCCGGGATTTCTGAGGTTTCGCTCCGTGTGCGTCGTTCTTAAAGGGGCGATGCAACAATTTTTGTACTTTGCTCAAATTCCGCTTGGAACGGATCCCTGACGTTAATGACCTATGAAACACGCGTTCGTTTTTCACCCCACGCAATAGAAGTCCCAGTAACAATTTGAAGAAATTGTTACTGGGACTTCGTTCACCCCCTCAACTCGCAGCCAGAACAAGCGGCCACGTGATCTGGAGCCGATTATATGCCGCCAATGTTGATCATAGCCACGCGCTGGGGTTGGCAAAGCACAGGACACGCGCTGAGTTCCAGACATTGTTACGGCTCGGCTATTGTCGTCGTTGCAGCGATTGGACACGGGCCTACTACCCGAATGCTTCTCGAGCTAGTAATTATCACGAGCCCAAATCGAGTGCCCACGCAATGCTCGGGTCCAATCTATGAACAGCATTCAAATATCGTCATATGGGCGTACTGCGATCCCCACGTTACGTCATCAAATTTTGCAAAGGAGAGATTGAATGAAAATGATCGCTTTTGTCCTTGAAATTACACCGCAACGAAGGAGTTCCTTGGCCAGTGGCGTTGCGTGCGAGTATCCTTGAGTCCCACTAGTGCCAGTAAGCTCGTGTAAAGTGAAAAACATTCCAATTGAAGATCGTTTCACCGCTCCTTTAAGGGGCAACCCCACCCTTGGTTAGTGGGATTCGGAACCAACAGATGGTGGTGGGATCGCCTTCCAGACCTGTTCATCAATGCAAGAAATTGTGTGTGGGGCCGCTCCGATACTCTGGGGTATTTTTTTATATCCTGAAATTGACACCCCTGTTCGTTTGCTTGTTTTTCTCTGCGCGAGTTTTCTTTGGAAAGCGCACGGCTACGCCAGTTCTCGTGCAAGGGGGCCAGTTGCCTACGCTCCGAGCTCACGTCTCCAGCAGCAAATGTGGTCAGAACAAAACGAGCAAATCGTTCTGAGCTAATGGCAAGACACATACACGACAAAACAACCGACGCGTGTAAAAATATAAGATTGCTTCTGCGTAATTAACACACCGGGGATTTCGGAGGCCAATTCCTCATATTTAAATGTGATCAAATTTATATGACGGGCTGGCCTTCTTGCCGTGCATGTGTTTGGCTCTTAATGGATTTCCAGAAAAACGTGATGACGTGATAGATGCGGGTTTCCAAAATATTAGCCTGAGGAATTAAATGCCCCAGAATTTAAAACAAGTGAACTATTTATTTTTCGGCCAGGTGCCTTATTTGGGTAACTTAATGTTTATTTTGCCCAAAACCATATGATATTAGAAAACAAAAAAATTACACTCAGGTGAATAGCAATAAGTATTTATATATACATTATTTACATATTAAGTACATATCACTGGCCCGGCCTTCGAAACCTAGCCGCTCCAACTTGCTCGCGAGATTTTTTTCCCTGTCGTCCTTTTCTTTCCTGCCGTTCAAGAGCTGGCGCGATGACCGCTACACTACTCCCCTTCTAGTCCATTTGACGATTTAAGGTAGAAAAATGAACTTTGCGGTGCGTTGGTTTGAACACTTTAGTCTCGGGGGATCTGGACGTGACGGTTGGATATGCGCGGGCTTAAGCCTGTCTATTGATACATTCTCTGTTTTTCCGTTTAAAGACCGGCGACCAGGGGGGCTATGTTGCGCTTTTTGGACTCCCAGGAGACTAGGGAGAGGGAAGTGACGTCAACAACGCAGCAAATGCAGATTGAATGTTGATTTTGTTTTCTTCTGTCAACATCCAATCTGCGTTTCTCTAGTCGTTGACGTCACTTCCCTCTTCCAAGTCTCCTGGGAGTCCAAAAAGCGCAACATAGCACCCCAGTTCGCTCTTTCCACTTTTCCCTCCCTTCCTCTTCTCCTTCGCCTACCCTGTCCACCGTTGCCTGTTTCCTGTTCCCCCATGGTGAGGAGGGTCTTCTGCCTTGCAGAATCTTGAGTCTGATCGTCGGCCTTTAACAGTATTTGGAAGTATTTCGGTGTCCTCTTCAAAACCGGAAATGGACCATCGTAGGGTGCCTGGAGGAAGCGGCGTAAAGCGTCCCTTTCTGTCGAAAACGTGCGTAGTTGCTGACAGTTCGCGGCTGACAAAAACAGGGCGTGTGGATGACGGCCTTGTAGGTGTGGGGCGAAGTTGTGACATAGCATCCCTGAGGCGGTGAACGTAGTCGGATGGATCGGGGGTGACTATAGTATGTCAGGCGGGATGAAATATTCCTGTGGTAAGCGAAGCGTCGTTCCATAGACAAGTTCGGCGGCTGAGCATGAAAGTTGGTCTCTGAAGACCGTTCGAAGACCCAAAAGCACTAGAGGTAGCGATTCGGTCCAGTGGGTGTGAGCCTCTCGTGCTACGAGTGCGGTCTTCAGCTGACGATGAAACCTCTCAACTATTCCGTTGGCTTCGGGGTGGTAAGCTGTGGTTCTCAGCCTGCTGATACCGAGGAGAGAAGTGGATTTCTTGAAGAGCGCAGATTTAAATTGTCTGCCCCTATCCGTGGTGACTAATCCTGGAACACCGAATCGCGAAATCCACACTTGTAGAAATGATTGTGTGACTGTCTGAGCAGTGATGTCAGAAATTGGAAGCGCCTCAGGTCATCTCGTGAACCGATCAATGGCCGTGATAATATATCTGCAGCCTTGTGATTCCGGCATGGGCCCGACGATGTCTAGATGTACATTTTCAAAGCGGGCTTCACGAAGTTGGAACGAGCCTGTGGGGCTTTGTGTGTGATGCTGAATCTTCGCTCTTTGACATGCCAGGCAATTTTCGGCCCAGCTTCTCACATCGATGTTTATGTTTGGCCAGACATATCGAGAGGTTATGAGCTTCTGTATTGCTCGTATGCCTGGATGGGATAACCCGTGTAGAGAGTCAAAAATTTGCCGCCTTAACGAGAAGGGAACGAATGGGCGGGGAGAGCCGGCAGAGATGTCGCAAGTCAGGGTCTTTTCTAGCCCAGGGAGGCTGATGTCTTTGAGGTGTAGTGCTCCCGGTGTAGTTCGAAGTCTATGAAGTTCTGAGTCCATATGCTGGGCATCCACCAGTGCGGCCGGAGTCAGAGGCGCGGCATTACCACCACTGACTGGGGCTATGCTTGGTCGAGACACTGTGTCCGCCACTACATTCTCCGTGCCCTTTATGTGTCGTATGTCAGTCCCTATAGAATATTGGCCACGGACGTTCTATAGACGTCCTATTCTATAGACGATGCGAGGTCATCCTATACCCTCTCTATAGTAAGACACCAGATAGAGTCCAGAGGGACTCTATAGGAGATCTACACAGGGTCTTTACGGTGTCTATAGGGCGCCTGCAGAGAACCCATACGAGGTCTACAAGGAGTCCCAAGGGGGTCCACAGCGAAGCCAGTACAGGGTCTTTCAGCCGGACAATGGAAAGGCCGATTCTGGAACTCCGGCGATAAGGTCCTTACGTCCGAGCGCTGCGGATGCTACGAGCCATCGGAGCCACTCCAAGGCTGTGTTAGTGTCACGTTACCTTGGAGAGGGGGCAGAGCGACGCGCGGAAAGCGTATCTCGGGCCACGTCCACAGAGCTGGATTGGCTGAGATAGCTCAAAGGCGAAACGGAGTATCGCGTCGCACTTGCCGCCAATCACGAGGCATTTTCTGGGACATACCGTGTACTATTACACGGCTTGCACTGACGTCACACCAGCCGCCATTGCTCCGTACCATGCTCGTGTGCCCGTATCTTCTGCAGCATACATTTGGCACAATCGAATTTGTTCTTCTCGGCAAAGATTGCCGAGAAGAGCAAATTCGATGGTACGAAATGTATGCGCCGGAAGGTATGGGCACAAGAGCATGGTACGGAGCGATGGCGGCTGGTACGGTGATACATGACGTCACGTGCAAGGTATTTACTCTTGCTTCGTGATTGGTCCTTTGGCGTTCTTATCGGCTAATGCTGCAATCTCATCGGCTGTTGGATGATAATAAGATGCTCGTAGTTTACCACGCCCCGCGTTCGTTAAACTCCCAGGGACTAAGAAAACAAAGTCATTGTATTGCGTGCTTGTTTAGACGGGAGTTAGTCAGCCCCAATGGGTGTGACCCGGGAGATGAGAGATTCAGCCAGTGGAGTACCAAAGTGCTGGGGGTCTTCAACGTGCATCACGCGATACAGAAAAGGGTTGGGGATTAGGCCCGGGATTTCTGAGGTTTCGCTCCGTGTGCGTCGTTCTTAAAGGGGCGATGCAACAATTTTTGTACTTTGCTCAAATTCCGCTTGGAACGGATCCCTGACGTTAATGACCAATGAAACACGCGTTCGTTTTTCACCCCACAGGGTCCTCATGGGGTCTGCAGAAAAGCCATACAAGGTCTACAGGGAGTCCCTACAGGATCCGTAGAGAAGCCACTCAGTCCTGCAGGGGTCCGCTATGGGGTTCGCACCAACCAACGTTACTAGAACAAGTCAGTTGGAAAACTGCCAAGAGCTTGCGCTGAAAAAGCGGCAGCGATCCGTACTTGAAAACCGAACTAATTGCGATCACAACGCCGCCGTTTCTCCCGCAGCGGCCACTCGGAGAACTGCACGACCGTCGTACTGGTTTGGGAGTATCAATTTTCGACAGTGTGTGACTGTTCTATTTTGGCTATAATCGGCCACTTTGGCGTCGAAACATATACGGTATAAGGCGTTTCAGGGATGCCAACCCCGTCTCCCAGGCGGACGAGCCGCGAATTGCCACCGAAGTTAGGACGCACCCAGGTCGGGACGCGCTATCTGAAGTCACCGGTGAGGCATGGCTGTATAAAAACAATATTAATTGTGCCGCAAAACCCTATAAGCTAAAGTTTATGCAAACATCACGCTTCTGGCATTTTGGACTAATCTCCAATAAAGGTTTCTACAAAAAGAGCTTTTTTTCTATTTGTTTCTACGCAAAAACGTGCTTTGTAAAAGTTGGTTTGAAAAGTGTAGGGCCCTAGGGGTCTGCAAAGAAGCCATACAAGGTCTATAGGGAGTACATACGGGGTCCACAGGGAGGCCATACAGGGTCTACACAGCAGAAAAGCCATACAAGGTCTACAGGGAGTCCCTACGAGGTCCATAGAGAAGCCACTCCGTCTGCAGAGGGGTATTCGCAACTTCAGCGATAGTGGTACAGCGGTGTGAGAATCGCGCTCCCTAGCTCCTGGACGATTGGCCTCATAATAAAAGGGCCCGCTACACTTTCTTGACGTCAAAAAATAACGTAAGCCTCTGATACTGCTTGTATATAGCATAACTAGAATTACTTACGCGTCGTGCGCAGACCCAGCCTAAAAACCGCTGTTCTACGACGATCTCCAGATGACCGCCATTTTGATAGGCACCAGTGCGGCCCCTATGGATCGTGATTGTTGCGAATATCTACGGGGGCCGCAGAGGACCCACATACGCCTACCTCCCCTGAGAAAGTAAAGAAATTATTCCGGCACATAACTAAGCACTTTCATCTCCACAATAATTATGCCCTGAGTTGGATATGCCTCCAGACATCAATGTAACATATTGATCCCCGGCGCTTAATTAACAACTCTTTAACTCGGACACCTCACTACAACTAAAGAAAATGTCTACCCGGCATCACTTTATTAATGTACCTATATATAGTTCACACCATAGAGAGGCAATAGGAGTCCATAGACTCACCAGGACTATAGCATGGAAATAGGAAGGAATAAAAAACTTTTAGTTTCGCGAGATCCCTATAGCGTTGTTGTGGCCGTTCTATGGCAAACCAGCGGTACATAAACGGTCTAATAGCGAATTCGGGTGGTCATTTTCCGGCAAAATATTTTGCCATATCTCCGGCAAGGGCGTTCGCGTGGTCAAAGGCTGGCGAGTGCGCGCCGTTCGGGTGGCGCTTCTCAGGCGGGTGCCGGCAATTTACCGGCACAATTTTCGCCCGAGCTTCAAGAGGTCGGGCAGCTTGTCTGCCAGACTGTATCCGGTGTCGTGATATCCGAATCGGGGAAGGGAACCAAACGAAACAATGCTCGCCGATAGCGGGTTCGAGTAGAAAACGAAGCCATTGAGACAGACACCCCTCTGTGGTCCGAGAAAAGACAGCAATAACAACGAAGATGAAGATAAAATATTTTAAAGGGAGCTTGCGTAAGATCAGGGGTGCTATGTTGCGCTTTTTGGACTCCCAGGAGACTTGGAAGAGGGAAGTGACGTCAACGACTAGAGAAACGCAGATTGGATGTCGACAGAAGAAAACAAAATCAACATCCAATCTGCATTTGCTGCGTTGTTGACGTCACTTCCCTCTCCCTAGTCTCCTGGGAGTCCAAAAAGCGCAACATAGCCCCCCAGTTAGCTATGGGGCACAGCGTGTTACTATACCGCTGTAAAAAAAAAAAAAAAAAAAAAAAAAATGTATTGATAGGCAGCTCGAGTCTTGAACGCGCCTTACTATTTTAAAGACTGGGCCAAATGAAAATGCTGAGGATTCCAGAAAAAAAGGTACTAACAAGAAAATTAAATATAAACAGCGACGCTGGTGAGCTTTCTGGGAGTTTGTAAGATGGCAACAGTTCATCGGGAATCTGAACAAAATATATTAAAATTTCTTTACCCACATCTCAGAGTCCGAATATATGTTGCTGATGCCTACAGCGTGCGTATGTATCATAAAATAATCGAGGAAGAGTTAACAAAGTTCACGCGCGACCCAGGCAAACGAAAACGCCAGTTGCCGGCGCTTTGTGCTCAGGTGGAGAGGGTCCACGTGGTGCGCCGCTGGCGCGGTTTTGGTTGCCTCTGCCGCCGGCGTGGGCTTGCCGGTGATTGACCACCCGAATTCGCCATAAGAACTGTCTACAGGAATCCATAGGATGACAAAGGGGTAATAGAACGGCTAAAGTATGGACATAGGAAGTCCATAGATATTTTTGTAGGGGCAGGGAGGCTGATGTCTTTGAGGTGTAGTGCTCCCGGTGTAGTTCGAAGTCTATGAAGTTCTGAGTCCATATGCTGGGCATCCACCAGTGCGGCCGGAGGTCAGAGGCGCGGCATTACCACCAGTGACTGGGGCTATGCTTGGTCGAGACAGTGTGTCGGGCGCCACTACATTCTCCGTGCCCTTTATGTGTCGTATGTCAGTTCTGAATTCCTAGATAAAAGACATTTGGCGTAGTTCTCTTGGAGAATGATGTCCGCTGTCTGGCGTGAGTGATTGTATGGCGCCCGCCAGAGGTTTAAGATCAGTGAGTATGCGAAATGATCGAGCTTCCAAAAAGTGTCGAAAGTGGCGGATTGCCGAATATACGGCGAGGAGCTCCTGACCGAAAGTGCTATAGCGTCGCTCGGTACTTGTAAGTTTGAGCGAAAAAGAATGAAATTGGTTGCCATTCGCCGTTGACAAACAGCTGGAGGACAGCGCCTACTGCGATATCTGAGGCATCAGTAAGCAGGCATGTTGGTGCGTCAGCTTTTGGATGTCGAAGCAAGGTGGCACGCGCGATGTGTGTCTTGATGCTGGTGAATGCCTGTTTAGCCGCATTCAGTCTATTTAGGAAGACCCGTTTCGAAGTTGGAAGAATATCTTGAAGAGGCTGAAGCAATGTAGCACAGTGAGGAACAAAGCGTCGATAATAATTAACTAAGTCTAGAAAAGCCCTCAGAGCGCGCGCAGACTGAGGTTGCGGATACTCTCGTATGGCGTCCACTTCTTTCTTGCCGTTCAAGAGCTGGCGAAATGACCGCTACAGGTGTAATTACAATCGATCCTCTGATGTCACGCCAGTGCGGTGTCGCTACTGGTGGCACTACGCATGAGCAGATGCTTCGCCTCAGGCGAATCTGGTTTCTGCGCACGCGCAATGCCCACACCCGGTGTGGGCATATGCGGGCTTGTTTGTAAACAGTTTTTTGGTCGATATATATCGCCCGGAGTCGGAACAATACATCAGACGAGAACGCTCGAGCATAGATGTATCTCACTATTTCGTTTTGAGAAACTGCGCCCAACAAGGTGTTTTGCTTATTTTCCAGTGTTTCACTGCTGCACGTGTTTTACACTATCAACCCGGGGATCCCCGGTTAAATCCCCCACCCCTGCAGTCTAAATTCGGGTGGGTATCGTACCGTAAAATGCTGCTGCTCCCAGGTGCGAGGACACAATGCAGGCCTAGAAAGAGGAGATACCTGTAGAGATCTAGAGTCCAAGATGGTTGAGTGACTTACGGTAACTATGGCTACCCATGTCTGAAACACTGATCAGCGTGGAGCGGCAGCAACGGACGTGTCGAAAACAGGTACAATCCTAAAACAAATCTCCCAAAACAGGCTCACCTGACAAAACTATACCGGACGAATTCACCGGACAAAAGCTTCCTGGGAGCCTTTCTTAATCGTGTCCGGTCTGGTTAACGTTTGCCCGGTAATCCCGATCTCTCCTGTAGGTTCCATATTCGATTTATGGCTGGAGCGCGGTCCACGGAATGTTAGAGACCACGATATATTCTGAGTTTAGTCAATGCATCTGATGGTTGAGGTTTACGCTGATCCTTGAAAGACAAAGATAAATTCCATGATGTCTTCACTTCCCGTCACGTTATTACCTTAAAGACCCCCATTGAGAAGTATTACATAAGATGTGAGGTTACAGAACAGTCGAACATGGGTATTACAAGTCTTCAAGGTAGAAGGGGAATGGTTACATGTTTCATAAAGGTAGATGAGCAGGCGATATGACGGGAAAGACCGTTCCAGCCCAGAGCTACATGGGGGAAGAATAAAGTGGCAAATATAACAGTGCCAGTGCGTAGGCGTGCAACTTGTAGAGGTGCGTGCGAAGGCTATAGTCTCGGTCTTTTTTTTTACATTCCCTACATGTCTTTTTTATTATTATTTAAAGTGATACCCTAGTGAAAAAAGTCATTTGTATGAGAAATTTCTTGTGTCCAATAAACACATATGAATCATACAAGATATATAAGAACATATAAGAACAATATAAGAACTATATAAGAATTATATAAGATATATGAGAACAATATAAGAAACTTATAAGAAGCTGCTCATCAGTTTCTTATGTGGTGCTTGTACGTTCTTACATACCTTATATAGATCTTATATAGCTCTTATATGGTTCTTACATGGTTCTTATATGTTTTTATATGTCTTGTATAATTCATATGTGTTTATTGGACACCGAAATTTCTCATACGAATGAGAATTTTCAATAGGGTAACTGGAACAAAAGAAAGTAAATCTTGGTATACTCGTTATTTTTTCACACTTCCTAGGTTACAGGTGTCATTGTCCTTAATGAGAGCTGGTAAAACTGTGCTACATGTGTCAAGCGGCGTAACTACCGCCGTATCCCACCACCACGTCTGGCTGGACGTGCTCTGGTAGCTTTAGACAGCTTAGGGGCGCCGGCGAAGATTCGTTCTTGGGCATCAGCTTCTCGAGACAGTCCGCGGGCCGATAGCGTTGCAGATCGACTTCCAGGCATGACTGGACGAATTTTCTCAGTGGCGCGATGTGCAAGTGTTCCGAGGTCCAGCGGATCAGGAAATCTTCTACCACGTGATGGGTCTTGGTTGGTTCAGGCAGAACGAGGTTCCGTTCGTTTGTGGGGTCCACCTTAGCTGCAAATGCAGGAAAATGAAAACGAATGTTGATCATGACGAGGTGGTACAGGGAGTTCACTAACCAAACACCATAAGCATACATGGCCTGCGCGTGACGTCATTGCGCCATGCTGATGGTCACGCTTTGTTCTTGCGAAGAAAAGACAATTTGGTGGTCAGAAAAGCGTGCTGCAATGGGTAATTAAGCGCCCATCAGCAAGACCACCACAATGGCCGCCGATGTTACGTCAATGCAAGCCATGTAACAGACGAGATCATTTTCAAGAATCCCAGACGGCCGCACGCGACAAGCGCAGTGCATTATGGCAATGTCCTGTACGCTTCTCATTGACCCCACGAAATCTACCACGTGACAATGAAGAGAGAGGGTCGCATAGATCTTGGCCTGTCCTCTCCCGTTCGCATGTGCATCCCTTGTCGCCTCAAAGGTCACCTTCGTCGTCTGCGATAGCAGGTCCTGAATGGATCGCTCCCAGCATTCTTTTGTACGGCGCTGTACGTTTCGCGACATGTCCATAAACTCTTGTTTCGATTGTCCTGTTGAGAAATTCATCTACTAATTTGATTACTTAAAGTTACCGGATCTAATGGTATAGCAATTCAATGCAAAGAAGGAACGTTTATCTTATTTCTGGAGGAATAACCGTAGTCTTACTTAACGTACTAAGTTGGGTATGTGATGTTATTAGAAACGGCGTCGTACGCGCAAATGCACTACGTATTTTCCGGACTATAGTACGCACCCGGTATACATAGCCCGCAAGAACAAATGTATAGGCCCTAACCTATGTCTGACTTTATATCACTCTCAATTGATACACAGTGTACATGTTGGCTACAGAATTTCTAATCTACAAAGTGCACCTCGAACCTTATTAACCTTGCATTACTTTCGAGAGCGTTTCTGTTCGTGTCGGTTCGATAAATTTGCTACTGTGATCCTGTTTTTCTTCAAAAGGCTACTGACCTTTTTCTACATTTTTCGCGTCTTTTACCATTCACACAAAATGGGATTACCAGTCTATAAAACTATTACTTTTTTACAATTCATTCATTCGTTCCATGAAATACTCTTTCACGGAAATTCCTTGTATCTGTATACTCTTTCACGGAAATCTGTATATCTGATGGCATCACCTATAAAAGATGTCTTGAAAATATTTTTGCTAAGTTCATTACTATCGGAGACCCCATAACGGCAATCCTCAAATCTTCACCGCTTGATTTTCATGTCTTCTATTCTTTACCTTGGCTAATGTCATCATAGTAGTGGACGATAGGATGCAGAAAGTTGGACAGGTGAGCCTTGTCGACGTCCGACGTCGCCCTATTCTCGTGGAAGGTGTCCTTGCGGGGGCCCGAAAAGTCCGGGTTGAGTCGCATGGCAAGGACAATAAGCTCTGTGCCCTCGTGCCCTGTCTTGGTGGCCAGCTCCTTGAGCAGGCTCAGTGGGTATTCCTGGTACGTGGCGAAACTCCATTGACTTCCTGCAATCGTGGAAAGGAGCCAAGTTTCCGGTTGAGCTAACACATACGGGCCAAGAGTGGGTCGTACAAATACCACAACACTGCGAGAGGCGCTGGCGGTAATGCTGACGCAAGGTTAATCATAATGCTCAAGTTTTTTAAGTGGGCTTTAGAGCATCTAGAGCATTCGTAACGGAAGCAAAATATTTTGGACGCTGCACATCAGTCTGAAAATGGCATACGTTCTAATCTGACTCTTACAAGTGACAAGGGACAGAGACGGGTTTATTTCAAAACACTGACACGGTGGGAAAAAGGGAACAAGTTAACAGACGGCTAGCCCATAGAATCTGATGTGCTTCTGGCGTTGCATTGTTAATGTGTGATTGAGCGTACTGCTGGCGTTTCTCGCGTACTGCTGGCGGTTCCAGTGAAGGGATTGAATGACATCAAGCAGTAAAAGCGAGAACATGTGAAAGTACTGAAGTCTCAATCACTGCAGTAAGCAACAGGACATTTCTACTAAGACATCACGCATGTCGAAAAGTCTGGAAGACGCTCAACTGAAGGCACCGATAGCTGTTGAAGACGCAGTAACTGATAAGAGCGGCAGCAAGCTCACCGGTCAATGATGAAGACCTCGGCAAGGAAGGGATGCATTTGGTAGATGCCCGATGCCTCGTTGATTGTTTTCATCATGGCGCTTACCAAATCTACCAAGGGCCCACGGGTGCTGGGCCACGGGACGCCCTCGTGCTTGAACTCGAGAAGCCGGTGAAGAACTCGAGCTGCGTTCCGGTGGCAAACACGTTTGTCAGGAGAAGCTTCTCGTGTCATTGAAGCATCATTTTAGGCGGTATTGGGATGTCTCCTTGTTGTTTCATATGCGCTCGGTTTCGTCGGTTCATTTCGTTTTTGACACATAATGTGTTTTATAAGCCGGTTTTCATGGAGTTTTGTAACGTTTGGCTTATAGCCACTAGACAAGCTACGCTTCAGAGCAACGACACTTTAGCCATGTTGGTGCCCAAAAACATGGTTTCCAGTTATCTGAAGCTTTATCCGAAATAAAAAAAAAAACGCTTTTCCGCCCTCCAGAAATGTTAAAACAGTTCGCGTCAGAGCAAAACACTATCGCCTGAGCTTCCTAACGCCATATATAAAGTTGAGGAAGTCGCATTTTTTAATTGTGACGATCGACAGTTGCGTTTGCTCTGCACGAAGCACCAATATGGCGACGCCCACTAGCAGATCGGGGAACGGAGCGCCGATACTCAAAGTGCAGCTCGTTTTGTGGCTCTGGTTTGGCTGTTGCAGGCGGCTGTAACGAAAAACGGACGCCGAAAAGCGTTATGCCCGTAGGGAACCATGTAAAAAAGGACCAGTTCCCTGCCGGGTTTGAAACCAACGCCTTGAGATGGTGAGCCAAGTGCATTGCCGACAGAGCTAACCAGGGTCGATGGTTGCTAGCACGCAAAAACGAACTCAATGGCGCGGCCTTTCCCGTCATGCTGCGTTATCTCATAGCGTGTGTCATAAATGAAAGCGTATCTTCGGTAGGCGGTGCCGTTCAGACGCTCTTCTGTTCTTTCCTGGAAGGCCTGTCGCACGTTTTGTGCTTACCAGTCTTTGTCAGCATGATCTCTAGTTTGTGGGCGAGTTGGGGTAAACCGTATACGAAGAATGCCAATACAATTGTTTGCAAATACATATTTGCGCTTGAAACAAAATCACGGATTCCGTCGTGGAATAACAGAACGGCTCTGCAAATGTTTCACGCTACACATTGCGCAGAAAAGGGGATTGATGCATACAGCCCCCTGCCATGTTGGTCTATTTTGCGAAGTATACATTTAGCGCCTTCTACCGCCCATGCATCGAACGCTATCCTGAAGTGGCAGCAAAAGACGTGTCATGTCGTCGAATGTAGCGATTCTGGCTGTTCACCGTAGCAGTTCCGGTGAAAGTACGAACCAACGTGAGTGTCGCTGCCGCCACGGCGTCCCAATTCCTGACTGCTGAAGATTTCTTGAACTGTCAAGCTGTAGAGCGAGCTGCAGCAGAACAGGTGTCCGCCGTATGCATCGCCACTGTTCTACCACAGCGAGGATCGTGGCAGGCGACAGAACTATAACGTCAACAAGCGGAAGTAGAGGGACCACAGATGAGGACCTGGTAAGCGCATCAGTGAGGACGCTTTCCATGCACCGTAGTGGTAATTAAGTCTTCGGTAAGTTGTGAGTATTACATCTTTGAGTTAGCAATACGAAAACAGAAGCTGGCTCGGCATCATTGGCAACCACTAAACTAGACGTTGTTAAGAATGGAACCTTCGGCGACCTTCTTCCGAGTTTCAACGCTGCGGAAACGAGTCCCGACGAGTCCGGGACCGTCACCTACTTGTCCAGGCCTGCGGCAACAAGTCTCAACGCGTCCGTGAAGTCAACGGGACGCGTGTGTGTGCGTGTGGGTTGGTGCGCTCAGAAAGGGAGAGAGGCTTGACCTAACTGCGGAGAACTTTGGCTACATCGCACTTGAAAGGGAGAGAGGCAGGGCCTAACTGCGGAGAACCATGGCTACGACGCACTTCTGGCTACGACGCGGCGGTCTTTGCTGCAACGCACTTGGCGGCGGTTTGCTACGTCGCACCTGCTGCCCTGGCGGAGAGTGAGGAAGAAACGGACCCTATATAAGGCGGAGCGTGGGGCTGCTCCGTTATTCTCTCTGATTTGGACGACTGTATCGCAACCATGTAATTAAACCGTTCGTTACGTTACCAATTCTCCCACCTCCACTGAACCCCTGGGTTCTTCACTTCTGGGAATGGACGTCGTCAAAGGCCAGGAAGCCTCCGGACGTGCGGCTTAAACCCCGCCTCGAACAACTGGTTGGCAGCGGTTGGGATCGGACCATGCGACATCGTGCTACATCTGTGGGTGAGCGTTTGGACTTTGCTTTGAGATTCGCCAGGCTTCAGATTATGGGTAATTAATTTTGAACTGCTGGGAACCCTTAGTGTTTGACTCGTGCGCTAGGTTTGTGTACAACCTCGCGACAAGTTTTATAGCAAAGCCAAAGCTAAAAAGCAGCGATCATGGATCGAGGTTACTGAGAACAGATTTACTCTGTTTATGTGAAGAATTGGGTGTGGAGGTGGAGCAAAAGATGAAGAAATCTGAGATCAGTAAAGCTATTTCAGAAAGCGCGGAAGCAGAGGAAATTAAATTTGCGTGGGAACTGCTTCAGAACGCTAAGAGCGAAGCTGCAGCGAGAGAGGAACGAGAACGAGAGCAGGAGCAGGCTGCAGCGAGAGAGGAACGAGCGCAGGATGCAGCGAGAGAGGAACGAGCGCAGGCTGCGACAGAGGAGCGAGCGCTGAAAAGGCTAGAGCTCGAAATTGAACAACAGTGATTAAACTTTCAGAACAGTAGAGTTGGGGCTCCGATACGAGCAAGTGAGACCGAGTGGTATCAAATGAAGAAGCTCCTGCAGCCGTTTAAAGTTGGGGAAGACGTGGGCCTGTTCTTAGTTAACTTTGAGAGGACGTGTGAGAAGTTGAGCTTCGCCCCAGAAACGTGGCCGCAACGGCTTTTGACTTTGTTGCCCTGTGAGGCTGCAGAGGTTGTCGCGCGCCTTAGTGCTGGAGACGCGGACGACTACGACAAGGTGAAGTCCAGCCTTTTGAAGCGGTACCGCCTTTCTGCCGAGGCGTTTCCGTCAAAGGTTTAGAAACGCATCCAAAAAGAGCAGCGAGGGCTACTCGGAATTCGCGTACGGGCTTAAAACCAACTTGATAGAATGGTTGAAGAGCGAGGAAGTGTACGAAAGCCGAGACAAGGTAGTCGAGTGTGTGTGCCTCGAACAGTTCTTTCGTAGCATTCCGCAGTCAGTCAAGCTCTGGGTGCAGGATAGGGTGGGAGTCGACTCTGTCGAAAGGGCCGCTGAGCTAGCCGAAGAGTACGCAACGCGTAAAAAGCTGAGCGGAGAGGAAAGCGAACCCGGCCGGAGCGATCAGCGCAAGACCTTCCGACAGGGAAACGGCTCGCGAGAAAACGGGCCCGAGAAGCCCGAAGCAGGACCAAAGGTCTCCGAAAAGAGCGGAGAACCCTCGAACGAAGACGAGGCGCGGAAAAACCAAACAGGGCAGTTCGAGGCTTGGAAGCCGTTCCTGTGCTTCAACTGTCAGGAGCCGGGAGACATAGCGGCCAGATGTAAGAAACCGCGGGTTGTGTTCTCGTACGTGAACGGTAGTGACAAGGACCTGAAGCTTCTTCGTCCCTATCTTCACGAGCTCCAGGTAAACGGAAAGCCGTACAGGGTGCTTCGGGACAGTGCAGCGACGATGGACGTTGTTCATCCGTCGTATGTAACGACATCCGATTTTACTGGAAAGGTAGTTTGGATCAAGCAGCTGCTCGAAAAGCACAGTGTCTGTCTGCCTATGGCGACTGTAAGGATAACTGGCCCGTTCGGAGAGCTAGTAACAGAGGCGGCTGTCTCGCAAACAGTCCCGTTGGAGTATCCTTATTTGTTTTCTAACCGGTCAGATTTCCTGCTGCGCGAAAGGGGTCAACAACTGAGAGAAGGGCTAGTTCAGTCGTGTACGAGGTTCAAATCGCGTCAGGTTGCCCCTTTGTTGACGAGTGATCCAGAGCCAGAGGCAGCTGACGGGGAGCAAGCACTCCCAGAGTTGGAGGCAGAAAACCGGGATGAGAGGGACCAGGTTGTAGAACAGCCTGACCTCGTAGCACTAGAAAGCGTACGCCGTCCCAACGCGCCGGCGAAAAAGGCGGAGGAAGACGGGATCAGTGAAAGATCTCTCATAGCTCCGGCGTCACGTAACTTTGGTCCTCTGCTACGAGTAGACAGAGTGTCTTTGACAGTCGAGCAGAAGAGCGACCCTAGTGTGTCAGGGTTTCGCGGTACAGCTCAGGAGATTGCTAGGACCAATGTGACTGGGCATGAAAAAGGCGGATTGTTTTATCGGCGCTATAAGGACCGCATTTTCACGTCTAGAAATCACGTGAAAATCGATCACTATGACTTCAGCGTGAGAAAAAGGAAAGACAAATTTAACGGCAATGCCGATGGGGTGAGCAGATTTTTCTGACATCACGAAAAACAGTAAGGATGATCTCAGAGGTCTTCGTCATCCACGGGAATGAAGATCAAAGTGGGGGCACTTCGTTAAAACCCCAAAATGACCTCACAAATTGCGAAGAATTTTGTCTTTTGTATTTTGTTCATAGTGACCCCTTTGGAAAAATGAGTTTTGTTTTGGCGACAGCGGGTCAAATTGCATTGTTTTGGCAAATTTTGGTAATCCGTAATCCAGTCTGGCGGGTCTCTGGCGAATTCCGAGCGTTTGACTGCGGTGTGGCGTGGTGTTGTGGAGGACGTTTCCGCTAATGCCTCCGTTGTAAGAGGTTTGGGAGTTTGTACTGCTTGCAGCGTCTTCTCAAGGCCTACTCCAAGCCCACCTCTTCAGGTCAGCGATTGTACCACCGGCCTTTCGAGAGAGAGAATAAACTTTATTTAGACAGTTTTCTGAAGGGAGGGAGGGACCCTTAGTCCAGGGCTCCTGTGGCCTTCGCCGCCGAGCGGGCCCGGTCCACCAGCTGACGCTGGTGGTTTCCCTGGCCCCGGAGGGGCTGTTAAGAATGGAACCTTCGGCGACCTTCTTCCGAGTTTCAACGCTGCGAAAACGAGTCCTGACGAGTCCGGGACCGTCACCTACTTGTCCAGGCCTGCTGCAACAAGTCTCAACGCGTCCGTGAAGTCAACGGTACGCGTGTGTGTGCGTGTGGGTTGGTGCGCTCAAAAAAGGGAGAGAGGCATGACCTAAGTGCGGAGAACTTTGGCTACAGCGCACTTGAAAGGGAGAGAGGCAGGGCCTAACTGCGGAGAACCATGGCTACGACGCACTTCTGGCTACGACGCGGCGGTCTTTGCTGCAACGCACTTGGAGGCGGTTTGCTACGTCGCACCTGCTGCCCTGGCGGAGAGTGAGGAAGAAACGGACCCTATATAAGGCGGAGCGTGGGGCTGCTCCGTTATTCTCTCTGATTTGGACGACTGTATCGCAACCATGTAATTAGACCGTTCGTTACGTTACCAATTCTCCCACCTCCACTGAACTCCTGGGTTCTTCACTTCTGGGAATGGACGTCGTCAAAGGCCAGGAAGCCTCTGGACGTGCGGCTTAAACCCCGCCTCGAACAACGTCGTTTAGTAGACTTCAGGTGCATGTAGCATTTGAATGTACCCCGAAACCAAGTTGAATGCTACCACGAGGTTTTAGTTTCTTACAGCACTATGTTTTCCTTTAATTGAAAGATTCATATAATTCAAAAGTAGTAAGAAACCGACGGACAAAAATCCGCAATAAAGGGTTCCATTAAAAAAAAAAAAAGCATTCATGCTTACAAATATAAGAACGAAAAGACTTACTTGTGTATCGGAAGCCGTGGATGAAGCCTCCACTGGCCTCTCTAGTAGTCAAGTGAGTGGAACGGTGGAACCGACAAAGTACATTCCAGGCACAGTTGGCTGACTCGTAGTCGGCATTGATCAGCGGATACCTCTTTTTGGGGCCTTCCCATCGGCGTGGCATGGTCGAGCTGTTGCAATAAATGAAGCGAAATAGTGTGTGCTCCTGTTAATCGGATTTTTCTTACGTGGTGCGGTTAAGTATGGTGGTAAGAGTACCCGACAACAAGGAAGGTGGGTAATCCACATTGTTCGTCACAACTATTCAATGGGATATGTGGTGCAGTTTACTTTTCGATGGCCTTCGATCGCGCTCCCCACTGTCGCCTGCTTGCTGAACTTTCATGTCTCAAGATAGACCCTCTCGTACTCTCGTGGATCCATGATCCATGACTCAGTTCCCTACAGTTAACACTTGCTCATCTATCCACGCAGAGGTTACCTCTGAAGTCCACCTCGGGTCGGTTCGTGGTCCCCTACTTTTTCTTACTTTCATTAATGACCTCCCAGACAAACGTTCCTCAAACATCCGCCTCTTCGCTGACGACTGTTAGTTATAGCTAGGGTTCCGTGTTTTCGGAGTTTATTTTTCGTCAAATTCTGAGGGTGCTTTTCGGAGTTTATTTTTTGCCGAAGATTCGGAGTTTATCGGAGTTTATATTTTTTTTTGATTCCCAATTCTCCGAAATTCGGAGTTTAATTTCGCTGTGTTTCCTATTAAAAATAAATAAATAAATAATACCCGAATGTAAACGTCTGCCAGAGAAAAAAATAAAACGCGCTTGTATAAATTGAAATATCTTCAGTTGAATTTGGCGTTGGTGCCATTGCCACGGGCAATACTAATTTATTCACGACATAAGTCACGCACAAGTGGCGCTTCGATAAACGCCGATACCTTAAAATCAATAAACTCCCGGAGGTAGTCGCTAGGAAGCCTTAACCACTCCATCCCGCGGCCGCGCGAGATGGAGTGGTTAAGGAGGTAATAGAGAGTTTGAACTGCCCCTTTTCCCAATTTTATACAATCACTATGGTCCATAGCTTTCACTGTTACTAAAACATACCCTTTTTTTTTTCTCTAAATCACAAATCACATGGCCCAAACTGGAAACCAAAAAAGTGGCTTTTGTCGTGACCCGAATGTACAACGAACGACCTGTTGACCTGAATCAACCTTGAAAAGACAATCGGCAAGACCCCTCTTGACAACGGTCCGAAATTTGAAAGATAATTATGGTGGAATGTTTCCAGGACCTCAGTTTGATCAGCTCTGTGCTGATCAAACTGTAAAAAAAAACAACAAAAAAACTTTACTTTTTTTTTCTTTTGCCCGGGGGGGGGGGGGGGGGGGGTGGCATTGACACATAAATATTCGGAGTTTATCGGATAAATCCGAATTGACCAAAATTTTACCGAGGGTGTTTTTCGGAGTTTTTCGGATTTATCCGAAAACACGGAGTTCTAGTTATACCGTAAAATAGTTTCGTTGCAAGACAATCTCCAACTCCAAAGCGACCTGGAAAAAGTGCAGGCATGGTGTACTAGGTGGTTATTGATATTAAGCATATCAAAATGTAAGCTAGCTCAGTTCTCACGGAAACTACAAGTATCTCAGTTCTCGTACAAATTAAAAAATAACTTGGTGCAGGACGCCCCATCTTATAAATACCTCGGTGTGACCCTAACAATCGGTCTTACCTGGAAGGCCCATATCGAACTTATCTCTGGTGAGGCGTCTCGTTTCCTCGGCTACATAAGACGTAACCTAAAATCGTCCCCCGGTTCGTGCGTAAAATGGCATATGATAAGTACATTCGACCGAAATTGTCATATGGTACGGCTATTTGGAGCCCTCACCAAATTCACTTATCAAACCATCTCGAGGCAGTCCAGAATCGCGCTGCTAGGTTTAGTTTAAAGAAATACGATTGGTCAGTTGGTGTATCAGCCCTCAAGAACGAACTGAACCCTCGTTTACTAGAGCGCCTTTGCCTCTTTCACAAGACTTACCACTACCTTCCTGCGTTTCGAGACTCTCTACTCGTTCCCCCACGCGATTATCTCCGCGGCTAAATCACCCGTGTCACGTTTCCCACATCTCAGGCAGCACAACCTACTTTAACTCCTCCTTTTCCCCCATACTATAGTAGAAATGACTTCCCCTCACATATGTAACCAAGGCGGATTCAGCCGCCTTTCGCACCACCCTTTACTTTCACCCCTGTTAAATTTTATTGTGGCGTTCACCTTGTCTCGTGCTTACTGGTGCTACGTACTGTAATGTTTCACCCCCTTTGTCACTGTGCTCCACATGTACCCAAGCTAAATTGTGTATTTACCTCCTGCCCGTGGCGTTGGCCGCGTTATCCTCCAACACCTGGTGTATTCACTTCTGATGTGTTTTTAAGCTCTCGTGTATCGTACCCCCCCCCCCCCCCCCCCTTTTATGTAATGCCCTCAAAAAAGGGTCCTTAAGGGAATTTGAATAAATCAATCTAATGATCTGACACGCCATCTATAAAATCAATCTCGTCCACTTTAACCATATTACTAACAAAAAACAAGGGTAATGTTGCTTGGCCAGTATTTGTTTCTCGGGTTGGGCCGTTAACTAACTATCTCAGGTTGAAACAGTAAGCAATAATCAAAAGCAGTTCTGAGGACAGTACCTCGTTTTTACACACTTGACTAGTTGTCCAATCAATACTGGGCAGGTTAGAGTCCCCCGTCAAAATAATCTTAGCTTTGTCCCTAGGTTGTAGAGCCATATGTAATCGTATAAATCTTCTAGAAGATTTGGCGGGGTATTTAGGGGCCAATAAACGGTTTCTATAATAAATGTATTTCCGTGGATTGTTACTCTCATAATACCGCTTGGTTGATAAGGCAATTTATATGCACCAGATCTCCTGTTTCTTTTAAAAAAAAAGTAAGGCCCAACCACTCCCTCTCGATCCTGTTTTTCCGTATAATTTTGTATGAAGGTGGGACAATCTCGTTGTCCACAATACCATCGTGGAGCCATGTCTCCGTAATAACAGCGATGTGGGGGCCATTAAACAACAAGAACATTTCCAGTGCGTCTACTTTATTTAATATACTTCTGGCATTCTAGCTCAAGATCTTAAATGATGTCAGTGGGTGCTTACTGACCAATTTATGACCTCACTTATTGTTAGCCTGGGGGAGGTTGCTGTTTGTTTGCTATGCACATCTGCCCATTGATGTCGTCCCCTCAAAATAACATTGTCACCAATCGTTATCGCGTCATCAATCAAGTAAACGTTTTCCCCGTTATCACGATGCCGCTTGCTACATTCCCCCAACTTTCTGCGCCTTTGAAGTGTCTGTCATCCAGGAATAGTCGTGTTCAGTTGTTATCTTACTGCCCTTCAGAAGTCTGCGTTTCTTTAGGAGATAGTGTTTTTCTGCGGAATCAAAAAATTTAACGTTGGCGGGCCGATTCTTGTTTGTTTTTTTGTCCTCCGCGATGCACGTTTGATTTACTTGCACCTCCCGCACCGATGTAGAAAAGTGTAGGGCAGTGTACTTCGGGTATGTGTATTCAGATACGACCGGAAGTACACCGCCCTACACTTTTCTGCACTGGTGCAGGAGGTGCAAGTAAATTGAATGAGCCTAGTGTAAACGCGAATTTCAAGCTTTTCTCCGAAAAGACCATCTAGTATACCTTTGATTTTAACGTATCTATCGTTTCACTGGCGTCTTCCGGAATCCCAAAAACCATAAAGTTATTGCGGCGGCTATGATCTTCTCGACTGATCATCTTCCTCTGACATTAAAAAATGTCTGCTTGTATTGACGTAACGTTTTGTTGAAGACTTACGACTTGTTCTTTAAAGGGACAATGAAGACGATTTTATTTAATTTTTTTGAATGGTGTTTTTATGCTTCTTGGGAACATAGCATGGTGCCCAATTTTTTGTAGACATTTGTGACGCGTATTTCTGTACCTACGAAAGAAGTAAAGAAACCGAAACTGAACAATCTCCATTCTCGTTTCTGGGCCTCCGAAAACGGAGGTGACGTGGGGAGTGACGTCAAGTGTGAATAGTCGGTATCGGTAGTATTTAGGAGATCGAGACTCTGGTTACCGCGGTGGGTTATAGCAGTGCGGTAGCGCGGTCGTTTCGCCGAATCTGTCAACATGGCCGGCAATGCCGCTCTCGCGAGCGAGTTCGAGCTTCCGTTCACTGACCGGACACCAACGGAACGGGAGTACAGAGCGCGACACTGTTAGCGCGAACAAGCGATCGCCGGTTTTTGCATTTTTTTCCTTTGAAACCAAGGGATGTCGTCCAAGTTGTTATTGCTACGGAAAGAGCTCATTTAGTTCTACAACGTAAGCGATAAAATGTCGTGCTCGCTAATACTATTTAGAAGTAAAATCCGAAAATGCGCGGACGTCGTGTTCGCGCTAACAGTGTCGCGATGTGTACGTGTGTGGCGGACCCGACGGAGACCGCACAGCCGGCAATGAGCGGCCCGCACGCCGAAGGACGGACGCGAGGGACATGCTGAGGGGAAAGCGGTAGCGATCCGGCCGTTCCGGGATCCGGTTCCCCCGCGGACGTCCTCTTTTCGTCGTCAAAGATCACGAACAGCAACCCACACGTGAAAACTAGCGTCGCCCGAACGAAGACTGGTCTTCAGTCGACCGTTAGAACAGCCATCTACAGCTACCATTTTGCAGAATCCTTCGAGTACCGCGTTCTTTTTTTTTATTTTATTTTGTTTGCCCATAGTTGCTCGTTGCCCGTTTCGCGTCCAGCGTAGCAAAGAAAAAAACAATTATGCTGCTTTATTTATGATTTAGTAATCATTTCCGGTCCGATTTATTCTTCTCGTGGTTATTCAAGCGGAAATTAGAACAGTATTCCTAAAAATCGCGAACCAAAACGTGACCGAGGGCACGTTTCTCGTTTCGACCAATCGCTGACGCGTCTTTTGTGACGTCGCGCTTCTTGGCCCCGCATCAGTCACGTGAGCTCCGCTTCTCCTGGCTTCTCCCGTAACTCTTGGGGCGTCGCCCCAGTCGATCCCGGTGCGATTATTAACGCGTCTGTTTAATTGATTTGCGCGGCACACAAGCGCCGGTTTCGGCTGAAATTTGGGCAACGTGGCCTGAGACGTGCCTGGAACTCAGTTCAATCGCCAAAAAGATGTCCAAAATTGCCTTCATTGTCCCTTTAAAGACCGGCGACCAGTTCGCGCATTCCACTTTTCCCTCCCTTCCTCCTCTCCTTCTTCTACCCTGTCCACCGTTGCCTGTTTCCTCCTCCCCCATGGTGAGGAGGGTCTTCTGCCTTGCAGAATCTCGAGTCTGATCGTCGGCCTTTAAGCACTTTAGTTTCTTGTACCATTATTTTGATCTGTGGAAACCTTTTGGCTAGGCTGTCAAATTTGATTTCAAGTTGTGTTTGGCTAGTTTTTATTACTCCGAGATCATTTATAATTTCGTTTTGTGTAACCAGATTAGACTTAGCCATTTCCTCTCTCGTAAGTGGGGTATCAGTGCCCCCCTCATCAGGGCCGGGGCTCGATTCGATGTCCGCGCAAAACAATAGGTAAAAGGCGACATCAGTACACTCATGCAGCCACAACACACACGTCCAGGGTGACGATTGCGCAATAAGTGACGCGTCCTGTACAGAGGGCTTGATATTAGTGCCCCTGGAGCTTTATCTGTTTAAATAAGTACACTACGGTACACGTACCGTCAACAGATTCTAATACCCCTGTCAGACGGGCACCTTGAATGTCATTTACGCTAAAGGCCTTTAGGATTTTCAAATGACATTTAAGTCGTGTCGTGTCAGACGGGCAACTCAAATGTCATTTAGGTGATGTCTATCACGATAGCGGTCTGTTAACCCGGCAAACTAGTGTTTATTTTATTGTTTACTAAGTAAATAAAATGTAATCAATTCTCAGAACATAAAATTCAAACACGGTGATGAGAACTAAGTACACGTTTTGACGGAGACAAGGTGTTTTGTGGCAACTATGACACGACATCAGCAATCCCAAGTAATCCGTAGCCGTAGCCGTTCCGCCGCTTGGCTCGTCTGCATTCGGAACTCCGTGCATCTTGCTTTCCGTTGTTCCTCGCGCTCTTTCGTTCTTCGCCGAATTCGTATACCTCGTTGACGTTTACGTCTGCGATCGATTCAAGCGAAAACCGTGACCCTGTAGCGATGGAGCCTGCTGACGACAATGATCGTAGTGCGATGTATCCGGAACTGCCGGAACGTCGGATCGCGTTCCTGACGCGCAACTGAGGCCGCGAGTACATTGAACAAATATATCGCAAAAGGTGTGCGAGATATACACGTTATAAGCATTTTTTTCTAAAAATAATTGCTACAAGCATTGTTTTTAATTGTATTTATATTATTTATAATGTTTTATTTCAATTCGCGGAACTTGTGCTGACCGCTGTTGACGAGACTACACATTTACGAGCCGTAAATGAGTTTGGGAGAACTCAGTTGAGCTCGAATGTCATTTAAGTCAAATGTCATTTGAGTTGCCGTGTGACACTGCCTAAATGACATTTACACTGAATGTCATTTGGGGTAAATGTCATTTGAGGTGCCCGTCTGACAGGGGTATTACAGGCAGATGGTTATCTGACTGGCCATAGCTTGGCTGGACGATCGTACTTAGATTTTAGACAATGTAGAAGTTGAAGAGGAGTCTGTATCTTGGCTTTGGTTGCTTATCAAGACCCCTTTAACATCTTCAATGCAATCAGCAATACACTACAATCCTTTCTTAATTCGTGCGATACACTCACGCGAATAACATATACTACAAAAAGTCAGGAGGCTACTTACGGACTAAACATCGAGTCGTCGTAGCCAAAGCCCAGGCACCGTATTATTGCGTCGTACTCCTCCCTGTACTCCTCGTCTTCGTTAGTGCTACTATCGCTTGTTTTGTTCTCTTTACCGCCGTCATTATAGTTGTAGTTGTAGGACTTTGTCATGTCGGGGTTGTTGTAGTTGTAGTTGTAGGACTTTGTCTTGTCGGGGTTGTTGTAGTTGTAGTTGTAGGACTTCGTCTTGTCTGGGTTGTTGTAGTTGTAGTTGTAGGACTTCGTCTTGTCTGGGTTGTTGTAGTTGTAGTTGTAGGATTTGGTTTCGTCCGGGTTATTGTAGTTGTAGTTGTAGGATTTGGTTTCTTCTGGGTGGTTATAGTTGTAGTTGTAGGATTTCGTCTTGTCTGGGTTGTTGTAGTTGTAGTTGTAGGACTTGGTTTCGTCCGGGTTATTGTAGTTGTAGGATTTGGTTTTGTCTGGGTTGTTGTAGTTGTAGTTGTAGGACTTCGTCTTGTCTGCGTTGTTGTAGTTGTAGGATTTGGTTTCGTCCGGGTTATTGTAGTTGTAGTTGTAGGATTTGGTTTTGTCTGGTTTGTTGTAGTTGTAGTTGTAGGACTTCGTCTTGTCTGGGTTGTTGTAGTTGTAGTTGTAGGACTTGGTTGCGTCCGGGTTATTGTAGTTGTAGTTATAGGATTTGGTTTTGTCTGGGTTGTTGTAGTTGTAGTTGTAGGACTTCGTCTTGTCTGGGTTGTTGTAGTTGTAGTTGTAGGACTTGGTTTCGTCTGGGTTATTGTAGTTGTAGTTGTAGGACTTCGTCTTGTCTGGGTTGTTGTAGTTGTAGTTGTAGGATTTGGTTTCGTCCGGGTTATTGTAGTTGTAGTTGTAGGATTTGGTTTCTTCTGGGTTGTTATAGTTGTAGTTGTAGGATTTCGTCTTGTCTGGGTTGTTGTAGTTGTAGTTGTAGGACTTGGTTTCGTCCGGGTTATTGTAGTTGTAGGATTTGGTTTTGTCTGGGTTGTTGTAGTTGTAGTTGTAGGACTTCGTCTTGTCTGCGTTGTTGTAGTTGTAGTTGTAGGACTTGGTTTCGTCCGGGTTATAGTAGTTGTAGGATTTGGTTTTGTCTGGGTTGTTGTAGTTGTAGTTGTAGGACTTCGTCTTGTCTGGGTCGTTGTAGTTGTAGTTGTAGGATTCGGTTTCGTCCAGGTTATTGTAGTTGTAGTTGTAGGATTTGGTTCTTTCTGGGTTGTTGTAGTTGTAGTTGTAGGACTTCGTCTTGTCTGGGTTGTTATAGTTGTAGTTGTACGATTTTGTTTTGTCCGGGTTGTTGTAGTGGTAGTTGTAGGACTTCGTCTTGTCAGGGTTGTTGTTGTAGTTGTAGTTGTAGGACTTCATTTTGTCAGGCTTGTTGTAGTTGTAATTGTACGACTTCGTCTTATCTGGGTAGTTGTAGTTATAGGACTTAGTTTTATCCGAGTTGTCGTCGCTGTCGGACATGGCCTCGTTTGAATAGTTGTAGCTGTAGCACATAGTCGTATCTCGGCCGTTTCCGCTGTAAAATGTTTTGTTGTCCGGAATGTTATAGTTGTAGTTGTACGATTTTGGCTTATCGGGGTGATTATAGTTATAGTTGTAGGATTTACTAGCTTCCGGATTGTTGTAGTTGTAGTTGTAGGATTTAGCAATGTCCCGATTGTTGTAGTTGTAACTGAAACACCTGCTGACTTTCCTGGGGTCCGTGGCCCTCTCAGTTTTTTTGTTGTGATTGTAGTTGTAAGACCTTCCTCCCATCGGTTGTTTCCGCTTGTTGTAGTTGTAGTTGTAGCTGTAGTTGTAGTTCTTGTAATAATTGTAGCGCTTATTGGTGTCATGCCTCATGGTTAGGGCCAATTTCCCGCTTTTCATCCTGATGAAGCCCAGCCTTGTAAAGTCCGCGTCCAAGAGCCCATCGAGTGATTTGAGCTGGTAGTTGTCGAGGAGGTCGTTGTTGACAGCTCTGGAGACAGAACGTGAGTGAGGAGGAACTTAGCGGTGGATCCAAAGAGCATTCAAAATAGGTAGTCTTTAGTTCCTAATGAGCTTACCTGAGGTCTCCAACGTAGTGCGTACTCCAGGCGAACCTGGGAGGTGATGCTCCCACCATGTGGACGTAGTTGGCCGCCGGGAAGATGAAGTTGGCCGTTTCGAAGGCCGAGTTTCCTCTGCCCAGTATCATGACCGTCTTGGCCTCGAAGTCGTCCAGGTTCACGGAGACGTCTTCGTAGCCCGTGACCATCTCTATGCCGGGCATGTCGGGCACGTTCGGCTTGGACACGCCGTTGGCAACGAGGAGGATCCTGGAAACAATTCGGCCGTCATATTCGCGCGCAATTCACTTCATACAACGAAAAAAAAAAATGACACAAGCTTGATTCTGTCGACGGAGAGAGGGGAGCACAGTATGTAATGACATGAAACGCCAAATGATGTATGTGATTTTCGTTAGATCCGCCCTGTTGACACCAGCTCTACTCGCGAACCACACACGACGTGTGTGCTTTTCACTCCACATATTCCATGGTTCCTGGTCCTTGTAGCACGATCAAGCTTGTGTAAATTTTCCATGGCATGTGACATGACAGTTGCTCTCTCACATAGCTGGACTCTGCGCAGCCCTTCTTGGCGCGCCTGCGCTTTCCGCAGTTGCTCTGCGACCACCTGCGCTTTTTAGCACCAGCTAAAACACTTGTCTTAGTACTTCACAGCGCGTAAACGTCTTAGAAAAGCAGGCACTCACTCAATTACAGGCACAAAAGCATACACACAGCGCTGAACACACAACTCTTTGTATTTTGTCTTCGTTTTCTTCTACTTATTGTGAAAATTACGAATTCGTAATATAGTCCGCGATTATTCCCTTAAGGGATTGTCCGGTCGAAACCGGAAGTACTTAAGTTTTTGCGCTCGTTACGTCGAGGGAGCCTTCATGTAGACAAATGTAATTTTTATTTTGATATATGATCTCCCGTTATTAATTAAACATTTCATGAGCGTAGGTACGAAACTGCACCCCGAATTTCGCCAGTGTCAATGGCTGACATCCGTAGGTGCTGCGTGACGTCACAAAACGCAAGGGTTTGTCGGATGGTCGGGATAACAAGCGTTGGTCGATGGATGTCTTGCATTTTGTTTCGAATTATATAGTCTCCTAGGCTGTACCCTACTGAAATACGGTTCTTTTAATGCAGTTTCCGAGCATGTGCAAAAAACGTCACGCCTTTTAGCAGGATATTACTCACAAACAGCCATAGGCTTCCAGCAAACGTATGCCGTTTCGCGCAAACACAACTGCGACGGCCACCGATCGAACTAGGGGCGCTTGCAAAGCAAAGGATGCAGATTTCGCCTCTGAAGCGGCACCTAGGTACACGAAGCGGCATCTGGGTACACATGTCGGCGGATCCGCTGGATCGGTGATGTGACTGCGGGTTGTCCCCTCAGAGGCGATGTCCGCGGGTCGAAATGCATGTCGTCACTTGACTTGGACGAGCTTGGTGAATCGTAGTCACGCTCCATTTTCACACGCGGGTCAAACAGAATCGGGCTGCACGCGTACTAAATACAACTTCTGATATCGTTTCCAGATGGCCTAGCTGTTGGTTTCGGTTTCGCTGCATAATCAAATTGATTGATCCGATTTGGGCGAGGAGTGGATTAACGTAGTTTAATATCGTTGGCACAGCATCACACCTCAGCTTACGAGCCTTCTGTCCGCTTAGAGCTCAGCTCGTAGCTCTCTTCTGTGAGATGATTGCTGCATAAGCGGGATCTCGATCTTGACGGGAACCCAGTCCCTACGCACGGCGACGATCCACTTTGCGCGTCAGAGTCGTCACTGTACGTCTCGCGGAAAAGTGTGGAACGTCACGTCTTGGCTCGCCTGTGCTGCCCGGTGGTTGTGGCCCCGAACCGCGCAATGCAAATCTCACGCAACCACAAACAAGTCGAGCACGACAACAAAAACGAAGCACGCTGAGGCGTTCACTCGCAGGCAAACGACGAGACAGAAATGCTCGCTTTGTGTTTTGTGGCGTCAGAGCTTCAATGTTGCCAACGAAAGCAGCGTTTACGCTAGAATGCGATTGGAGCAGTATAAATTCAATTACTCACACAGAAGGGCATATAAAATTCAGATATTGCACGTACGATGCGTCCGGACAATCGGTGAGGTAAGCCAATTCTTTTGCAGATAAGGTGAGAGATCGGCTGCTCACGCATCTATCGTCGAGCCTGGCAATATGCTTCACTTCAATTATTTCCCTACTTAGTTGGTTGTTGCTTCGGTCTAGTACGGTGCAACTACGTAGTTGTGCCGCAGTCCTGCAATCCCGGCAGTGCAGACCTAAATGTCCTGAGTTGGCTCTAGTAATGTTATTCTGGTGTTCGCGAAGTCGATCGTTGAGGCACCGTGCAGTGTGGCCGATATAGCGTTTCCCACAGGAGAGAAGAATGGAGTACACGCACTGGACAAAACTGGTTTTGTGCTTCTTTGTGCAGCTCTCTGATCGGCTTGACGAAGCGTTCACTTTTTTTGCACAGGCTGTAGAGTTTGTTCGGAGATGAGAATACCACCTCAACATCGCAGTGTTTAGGGTTACGTCCGACGGAACCCAGAATAAAAATTAGAGTTACGTCCGACGTAACTTTACCCGAAGGTTTCGAGTTACGTCCGACGTAACCCAATGTGAAAATTGAAGTTACGTCCAACGGAACTCGAAATAAAAACTAAATTTACGTCCGACGTAACTTTACCCCGAAGTTTCGAGTTACGTCCGACGGAATTCAAAATGAAAATGAAAGTTACGTCCGACGGAAAGTTTAAGGTACACATCGCGACACTGTTAGCGCGAACACGACAACGGCGCATTTTCGCATTTTATTTCAAAGTAATATTAGCCAGCACGAACTTTTATCGCTTATATTATAGAACTAAATTAGATCTTTCCGTAGCAATAATAACTTGGATGACATCCCTTGGTTTCAAAGAGAAAAACTTGGAAAACCGGCGATCGCTTGTTCGCGCTAACAGTGTCGCGCTCTGTACGTCCTGTGTAACCTACCCACCCTTATTGAATGTTGCGCTTTACGGCCGATACATAACGGAAGCACAAACATATCGTGAATTATTACAACGTTACGTCTGATGCAGCATTCTTTAATTGGTTAAAATCGCGACTCCAACTGTACCTCCAGGTACAGATGCCCGTCACATTACTTTTTTTTCTTTCTCGTATTTTTACTTTATTTAAGACACTTTTTTCCCTCCCTTTAAGACGGTATCTTGCGACGCGTTCTGAGAATCGCGGTTAGAGTTGTGATTTCAAACGATTCACGAATGGTGCATCGGATGTAACGCAGTAATAATTCACGATATTTTTGTATTTACTTCATGTATCGGCCATAAAGCGAAAAATACTCGTAGGTTGCGTAGGATACACAGTTCGTAACTTTAACTTTTATTTCGGGTTCCGTCGGACGTAACTTAACTCTTTATTTCGAGTTCGGTTGATCCACTTTGCGCGTCAGAGTCGTCACTGTACGTCTCGCGGAAAAGTGTGGAACGTCACGTCTTGGCTCGCCTGTGCTGCCCGGTGGTTGTGGCCCCGAACCGCGCAATGCAAATCTCACGCAACCACGAAACAAGTCGAGCACGACAACAAAAACGAAGCACGCTGAGGCGTTCACTCGCAGGCAAACGACGAGACAGAAATGCTCGCTTTGTGTTTTGTGGCGTCAGAGCTTCAATGTTGCCAACGAAAGCAGCGTTTACGCTAGAATGCGATTGGAGCAGTATAAATTCAATTAATCACGCAGAGGGGCATATAAAATTCAGATATTGCACGTACGATGCGTCTCGAGGCAATAACAATAATATTCAATTGTTTTCTCGAATACAAATTTTGACCGGACAATCGGTGAGGTGAGCCAATTCTTTTGCAGATAAGGTGAGAGATCGGCTGCTCACGCATCTATCGTCGAGTCTGGCAATATGCTTCACTTGAATTATTTCCCTAGTTAGTTGGTTGTTGCTTCGGTCTAGTACGGTGCAACTACGTAGTTGTGCCGCAGTCCTGCAATCCCGGCAGTGCAGACCTAAATGTCCTGAGTTGGCTCTAGTAATGTTATTCTGGTGTTCGCGAAGTCGATCGTTGAGGCACCGTGCAGTGTGGCCGATATAGCGTTTCCCACAGGAGAGAAGAATGGAGTACACGCACTGGACAAAACTGGTTTTGTGCGTCTTTGTGCAGCTCTCTGATCGGCTTGACGAAGCGTTCACTTTTTTTTTGCACAAGCTGTAGAGCTTGTTCGGAGATGAGAATACCACCTCAACATCGCAGTGTTTAGCGTTACGTCCGACGGAACCCAGAATAAAAATTAGAGTTACGTCCGACGTAACTTTACCCGAAGGTTTCGAGTTACGTCCGACGTAACCCAATGTGAAAATTGAAGTTACGTCCAACGAAGCTCGAAATAAAAACTAAATTTACGTCCGACGTAACTTTACCCCGAAGTTTCGAGTTACGTCCGACGGAATTCAAAATGAAAATGAAAGTTACGTCCGACGGAAAGTTTAAGGTACGTCCTGTGTAACCTACCCAACCTTATTGAATGTTACGCTTTACGGCCGATACATGACGGAAGCACAAACATATCGTGAATTATTACTACGTTACGTCTGATGCAGCATTCTTTAATTGGTTAAAATCGCGTCTCCAACTGTACCTCCAGGTACAGATGCCCGTCACATTTCTTTTTTTTCTTTCTCGTATTTTTACTTTATTTAAGACACTTTTTTTCCCTCCCTTTAAGACGGTATCTTGCGATGCTTTCTGAGAATCGCGGTTAGAGTTGTGACTTTAAACGATTCACGAATGGTGCATCGGATGTAACGCAGTAATAATTCACGATATTTTTGTATTTACTTCATGTATCGGCCATAAAGCGAAAAATACTCGTAGGTTGCGTAGGATACACAGTTCGTAACTTTAACTTTTATTTCGGGTTCCGTCGGACGTAACTTAACTCTTTATTTCGAGTTCGGTTGGACGTAACGTTAATTTTTATTTCGAGTTCCGTGGGACGTAACTTTAATTTTCATATTGGGTTACGTCGGACGTAACTCGAAACCTTGAGGCAAAGTTAGGTCGGACGTAACTTTAATTTTTATTTCGGGTTCCATGGACGTGGTCGGCAGTGGCACAGTGAACAGAAACACTGACTGTTCTACTGTTTTGCTTCACATTCATAGGACTACGCATCGACGTCTTATCAAGCCCAGCCTTCGTCGACGCAAGAGAAGTGTGCCACGTCATCACCGTCTGTGGAGCGGCTGCCTGGGACGTCATCAGCACGTGACCACCATCCGTGCTAGAAAAGCGCACCATCCACGAACTGTACTTCCAGTCGGCAGTGACACAGTGAACAGAAACACTGACTGTTCTACTGTTTTGCTTCACATTCATAGGTGAGTTCACCTGCACTATACATAAAGCCTTTCCTTTCTCTTTACCACTGCCGACTGATTTGACTGATTTGAGTGTCTTGTGCTTCTTGCGAGGTTCGCCTATCATGAGCTCAGATTGTACTGAGGTTATGAAAGCCATCGAGGATTTCAAACGCGAGATGCGTGCAGAACTCCGATTGGTACACCAGAGCCTTGAATATAGTTCGAATGCTGCTGACGAATTCAAGAAAGCCTTAACGGAGCTACGCGCTCTTACATCCGAGATGAAGAAGGCAATGGAAGACTATGCTGAGCTAAAGAAAGAAAATAATACTCTAACAGAAAAGTTGATGAAAGCTGAAGCACGGATTTCTGAGTTGGAACAATACAGCCGGTTGAATAACGTTGAGATTAAAGGGCCTCTGACACGCCAAAAAAAAAATTTTTTTTTCATGCTAGGCGCTGAATTGGCATATCAGGACATTACAAAAAAATTGTTTCACTATAGAGATGCGTAGTTGTTTTTATAAAAAATAGAAATACGAGGCCCAATTGAAAGTTCCCGCCGTGCACTATGACGTAACAGTGTACCGCAAGGTGTCGGGGCGGTCAGAAGGGAGGCATCGCCGGAAGTCACGTGAGTTGCATCCCTCCTCGTGCTTACCGCGAGCGCGTGTAATATTCTTTTTTAAATATTTTTGTTCTCCGCACCTCCACGAGCGATCCAAGCAGACAAGGTTTCTTTTATTTGCTTTTCATCGCTTAATGTTGCTGTAAAGGTAGAAGAAGCGTAGTCAGTGAATTGACGTGATCAACTACAATGCCTAGAAGGCGCTGTGTGAGGGACTGTCCCTGTATTTCAGCAACTGAAGAAGAGATCACACTCCATGCATTTCTGAGAGACATACATCGGCCGCATGAGCACCCAGTAAACAAGTTCTACTCATGCTCTAGACAAAATACGTACTTTGCGCTCGACGTTTACTTGTACTTCGCACACTCACCAGTTCGTGTTCTTTAGACGGCAGGCATCTTCAGCCTGGAGAGTATCCGATGATTCAACGACCTCGGTGTTTCAACCTTCAGCAATGCGATCGGCCTGTCGTATGCTAGCAATCCTAATTTCTGCGAGCGTTCTAAATTTTTTTTTTCAAAACTTGATAGCTTGTTTTGCGCCCAGTATAGCCCTGTATCATCGGACTGACGGCATGCACTCGTACACTGGCTTGTACTCGCAACGCTTTCATCATTGACCTCCATCACGTCGATCCACTGACTCTTCGTCCTCAAATTTTACAGCACGCAAACTAACCAACGGTGCAGGGATAAAGAGTTAGTGCAACTGAAACTTCGTTTTCTACGATCGCTCGTACGAAGAGCAGAATAAAAAAAAAAAAAGAAAAAAAAGTTTTAAGCACGGTCGCGGAGAGCACGAGGAGTGAAACTCATGTGACTTCCGGTGAACCCACTTTTAGTGACGTAGGTCGATACCTCCCTTCTGACCGCCCCGACACCTTGCGGTACACTGTTACGTCACAGTGCATGGCGGGAACTTTGAATTGGGCTTCGTATTTCTATTTTTTATAAAAAAACTACGCAACTCTATAGTGAAACAATTTTTTTTGTAATGTCCTGATATGCCATTGCAACGTTTAGCATGAAAAAACAAATTTTTTTTTTGGCGTGTCAGAGGCCCTTTAAGGGCCTGCCTGCCACTGTCAAAGAAAGAGCACACGACATGGCTATAAAAATCGCAGAGACTATCGAAGTCCCACTTCACCATGCTGAAATTGACATCGTCCACAGCGTTCCAACCAAAAAAGAAAACGAAGTAAATATAATTGTCAGGTTCATGTCTAGGTCAAAGCGCAACGTGTTCCTGGCAGCTGCCAAGAAGCTGAAACTGTCTACCTCTAAAATCGGGTTCGAAGGACCAGACCAGCGTGTCTATGTTAATGAGCATCTAACGCCAGACAACAAACGAGTTCTTGGTGCTACGATTTCTAGAAATAAACAGGTCTCTTGGAAACACGTGTGGACAAGGAATGGCGCTGTTTTCGCACGGAAGACGGACGACTCTAATGTTCTCCGTATCTATACCCTGACTGACTTGTCCAAAATGATGTAAAATGGCGCCATTGTTCCATACATTTATTACTCGAATCTTTATACCCTCATGGATGACAGCCCTCTTTTCACACCTACTGAGTTTAATTCGTCTCTAGCACTAGATGCGAATAAATATATTCGAGTCGTACATCTTAACATGCAATCTGCCATGAATAAAGCCGATGAGCTAACTGTCCTCTTAGACGATCTAACGCCTTCCTCGTGTTCTTTCGATGTAATTTTCTTGTCTGAAACTTGGTATCGGGCTGATAGTGATGTTATACGTATTCCGGGGTATAATTCTTTTTATATCAATCACACAGAAAAGCGTGGCGGGGGCGTTGCTATACTGATAAAAAGTAGCTATGTCTGTGATATGCAACCTGACCACTCGTTTTCCAACTGTGATATTGAAATGCTTACCGTCAAATCTGGACGTAATATATTTTCGGTTGTCTATCGACCACCTCATGGGAACTTTGGCGAATTCGGGGAGATATTTGAACGTGAAACGTTTTTATTTAGTTCTGAAAACTATTTTTCTATCGTAGCTGGCGATTTTAATATTGATATGGGTACGAACAGCCCAATGCAGCAGCAAATGTTACTCACACTTCACTCAACGGGTTTTCAAAATGTTATTAATAGTCCAACGCGCATGACAGCTTCTTCCGCTTCTATTTTAGATTTAATTATTACTAATAATAACGACGCATTTTTTTTCTGGTCGCATTGCCGCCGATATTAGCGATCACTTACCTGTTTTCTTGCGGATAGAAAAAACAATTCGTTCGAACGATATCGCTAAAATGAGACGTCAGCTAATATCTCAAGAAAGACTCGACCTATTTAAGAACCGTATTTCCTCGGTGGATTGGAGCCCTATTTACAACGAGACCGCTGCAGATGATGCCTTTAACAAATTTCTAAAGCTCTTCACATCTGTATAAAATGACTGTTTTCCCACTGTAGAAATAAAACCATGCAAAAGTGCGCGTAAACCATGGATGACTAGACGTTTAATTAGACTCGTTAAAAAGAAATACAAATTATTTGCAACGTTTATTAAAAACAAAAATCCTACTGTGCTAGCAGAATATAAGTCCTTACGCAACCGACTAAACAGAGAAATCAAATCGGCGAGGAACATGTATTATAATAATTTCTTTGGTCATCATTTTTCTAGTAATCTCGAGGAAAAATGGAGGCGTCTAAATGTGCTCCTAAAGACATACTAATACCCAAGTGATCGCGAGCTTAACGGTTAATGGAACTGAGCTATCGGGTTCAGATCTCGCTACATCATTCAATTACTTTTTTTCGACTGTAGGTGACAGTCACTACAATACCGACATTTTTTATTTTCTAAGTAATAGGTTGGCGGAATCAGTATTCTTTGAACCGACTGACGAGCTTGAGGTTTTTTTTCAATTTGCAAAGGTCTAAAAGATACGAATAGCCTTGACTCCCATAATATACAAAGTCGCCCAGTAAAATATGTTTTGCAAATAATTACACCGTGTCTGACACATATTTATAATACAGCGCTTATGACGGGACACTTTCCAACAGCTATGCAGCTAGCTAGAGTAGCCGTAATTTATAAAAAAAGGAAATAAGAACGACTTTGGTAACTATAGACCAATATCTATACTTCCGTTTTTTTCTAAAGGGTTAGAACGTATAATTTATTGCCGCCTCAATAATTGTTTCTTAAAGCATTCTGTAATATCTGATTGCCAGTATGGGTTTACTCAAAATAGATCAACGGAACATGCCTTGCTTGCCCAAAAAGAATATATTTTGAACAGTTTTGAATCGCAACGTCTTACTCTCGGTATTTTTATTGACTTCAGTAAAGCGTTTGATTCTCTAAATCATAAAATACTTTTTGCTAAGCTCGAGCATTACGGCGTGCGAGGCCACGCCCTCAACCTTATTAAATCATATTTAAGCTCGCGATTACAATATGTTGTTGTAAATCACTCTCGCTCCGATTCCCTTCAAATTTTTAATGGTGTCCCTCAGGGTAGCATCCTTGGACCACTCTTGTTTATTATATATATAAATGATATTTCCAATATTAGTACTCTCGCAAAATACGTTATTTACGCTGACGATACGAGCCTTTTCTTTTCCTCCTCCGGTGTTGAACAACTAACTGGCACTGCTAACAGAGTATTGACATTATTAGCACGGTGGTCATTAGTCAACTCATTGAAAATGAACAAAGAGAAAACTAAAGCCGTAATATTTCGCCCTAAAGGAAAACTCGTAATACACCCACCGCCTTTAGTTTTGAGTGACACCGTCATCGAGTACGTAGAAATGTTTAGATCTCTCGGTGTAAGTTTTACTGCTACGATGACATGGGACGCCCACATAAACGAGGTTTGTCTTGCCCTTTCCAAGGTTGTTGGAATTACCTCACGTAATAAGCATGTTCTACCTGAAAAAACTAAACTTACTTTGTATTACGCTTTCTTTTATTCGTATTTAAGCTATTGTTTCCTTGTTTGGGGTAATACCACAACATCCAATATTCAGAAGCTTCTGATCTTACAAAAGAAAATGTTACGTGCTATTACAAAAGCTCCATATAATTCCCCAACCGGGCAGGCTTATTTGCAGTTTAAAATTGTGCCTGTATATAATTTGTTTGAATATAGATTCGCGTGTTTTTACAAAAATATAATAGCAAAAAATGATAATTTTCTTTCACGTATTGTTTCTACTGTGCCCCACAATACGCCTTATGCAACCAGGGAAAAAGACACCTTTGTTTTACCTAGATGTAGAACAAACTATGGCTTTACAATGAATACTCCTCTATGTGATCATTTGAGTAATATGTCTTCTGCTGTCCTTAGGAACGCTTTTCTATAATTTGTCTGTACTCCACAATTTATCTATACTATATATATATATATATATATATATATATATATATATATATATATATATATATATATATATATTATTTTTTATCGCGTTTACACTGCTGACTTGTAAGGGTGGCGAGGCCCGTCAAGCAGTGGACGACACTGCTTTTTTCTCGCCACCCTCAGTTTGTGTTTCAAGCTGAAATAAACGCAGATTGATTGATTGTAACTTAACTCTTTATTTCGAGTTCGGTCGGACGTAACGTTAATTTTTATTTCGAGTTCCGTCGGACGTAACTTTAATTTTCATATTGGGTTACTTCGGACGTAACTCGAAACCTTGAGGCAAAGTTAGGTCGGACGTAACTTTAATTTTTATTTCGGGTTCCACGGACGTAACGCTAGACACTGCGCCTCAACATTGACTTTTTTCGCCACCTTTTTCAGTCCATGGGAGAAGTTGTGAATATGAGGCACCACAATCGGCAATGGGCTCGTTGACCTGTTTCTTGATAGAGGTTGAGTGACCTCCCGTCTTTTCTTACGTTTGAGGAGGTTCCCTACAATCGACGTTAATAAGACACTGGTGTACCCGGCTGCTGTTAAGCGAGAGATTTGCCCATCGAAGCTTGTTTTGATCAAATGTTCGCATGATTTGTTAAGTGAGTTTTTGAGACATCGATTCACGATGCCTCTTTCGACCAGTTTTGAGTGAGCAGAGTTGAAGTGCAGTAGCGGCTTTTTTCCTAGTGGCTCATATAACCAGCATACGTGATCACTCGATAAAAATAGGCTTAAATCCAGGAATCTGATGGAGTTCTTGCCTGGAAGCTCGTGTTTAAGCTCCAACGGATTCATGCCGCCTTTGAAATGGGACAGTAAGTTGGCCATCGTCGTTGGAAACTTGCAAGTCTCCACTGCTATGAAGATCAAATAATCATCGACGAATCGAAATATTTTCACTATGTTTGAGGTGTCTAAGCTTCTTGGCCATAATCTATCGTGGTATGGAAGATAAAAGTCGCTGAGTACCGGGGTGATACACGACCCTATGCATACGCCTCTTTTTTTGCAGGTACGTTTTTCCTTCCAGGTGGCAAAGGTGGATTGCAGATAGAGGAAAATTAAGTCGATGAATTTGTCTTGGGCGATACCCGCAGCTTCTGAAAGGCGATGGTACCAAAGGAGTCTATGCTCTCTTCAATGCAGTGTAAAAGACAGTCTTGTGGCAGCGAGTAGTAGAGGTCTATGATGTCGATTGAAAAAAAAAAACAAACGTTCAGGTAGTTGTCACCATACTCTATTAAGAACCCAGTGTCTTACTAACGCCGATTGCAGAGAACTTCTTCAAACATATGGAAAGACGGGACGTCACTCAACCTCTACCAAGAGACAGGTCAACGAGCCCATTGCCGATTGTTGTGCCTAATATTCCCAACTTCTCCCATAGACTAAAAAAAGTAGCGAAAAAAGTCCATGTTGAGGTGGCATTCTCAGCTCCGAACAAGCACTCCAGCTTGTGCAAAAAAATGAACGCTTCTTCAGACCGATCAGAGAGCTGCACTAGAAAGCATAAAACCAGTTTTGTCCAGTGCTGAGAAAAGGTCGTGTACTCCATCCCTCTCTCCTGTGGGAAACGCTATATCGGCCACACTGGACGGTGCCTCAACGATCGACTCCGCGAACACCGGAATAACATTACTAAAGCCAACTCAGGATATTTAGGTCTGCACTGCCTGGATTGCGGGTGTGCGGAACAACTACGTAGTTGCACCATGCTAGACCGAAGCAACAACCAACTAACTAGGGAAATAATTGAAGCGAAGCATATTGCCAGGCTTGACGATGGATGCGTGAGCAGCCCATCTCTCACCTTCTCTGCAAAAGAATTGGCTTACCTCACCTTAACAAGATAATCGCGGGCTATTTTACGAATTCGTTGTAATTAGCGGAGTGAAAAAAATGAGGACAAAATATTTTACAGATTTTGTCAAAACGAAGACAAAGTACAACGAGTTGTGAGTTCAGCGCTGTGTGTGTGTTTTTGTGTCTGTAATTGAGTGAGCGCCTGCTTTTGTGAGGCGTTTATGCGCTGTGAAGAACTAAGATGGAAAACCAACTAACCCAAGCTGCGGTGTTAAAAACACTTGGTCACGGGTTCGATTTCTATCGGGATGTCCTTCATATGTTTGTTTTATATCGGACATGTGGCTTTATATACTTCATATATGGCTTTCAACGTTGTGTACGCTTTATAACGTGTCGTAGCGCTGGAATCTGGAGTTTCTATTGTATGTAATTAAGCTGATAAAGCATTTTCCGTTAAAAGATGGCCGGCTTCGTCTCGTTATAACTTAAAATGTGGTATGCCGTTCTCGCGTCAGCTCTCAAGCGTCAGCATGTTAAGGCGCCATAAGACCCCAGAAAAATGCTTGCAGCCGGTGCAATTTTCAGCATTCTTAGGTATTTTCAGGGGGATTGGTGACCGACATCATAACTGTATACTCGGGTAAAACTTTTCACGCGTGTCCCCTTTCATTCGGGGCGCTGATGAAAGCTGTGCGTGCTCTTTTCTTCTCTCCTCGTTAGTGCCAAGAAAAGTGGTCCCCGAGTATAGACCTTTTCAAAAGTCTCCATCTGCGCTGCCACCTTCTTGGTTTGCTGGGTTGTGGAACGCCTTCTAAGCATGTTGCTCTGCCGGGCGGTATGTCAGACGTTGTGCGTGCGTCCACAGCTCAGTGACTCAGCATTTTTTTGCCCGGGTGATAAGCGATGCAAAGGTCAGTAGTGAACCCACGGAGCGCCACATATTTGGCGTCCGCGTCGCCGCAAGCGCGTCCCGAAGCGTCTCACGACAGACGCGATGCTATCACGTGACGACGCCCAGGCGCAGGCGTGTGCAACTGTGGCGCGTATGCTCTCGTCGAGGTACAGTCTGTTTTCCGCTTGGGGTAAGTCGGGGATACGCTAACGATGTCTTAATGCCCAGGCCTTGTCTTTTAGGTTACAGGCGAAGGAGCACGCTACGAGTGTGGTTACACCCGCCGCACGTGCTGGCTTCTTCAGCAGTAACCGTCCTGAAGAAAAGAAAAAAACCTTTCTTTTTATCGCCAACTCCAGCTAAGCGAAATATACGCAGCTCCTGCTTATGGCGAAGTTTGAAAGCCGAAGCTGCAAGCGCGAGTACTTTATTAGTGACGCTTGGACGCCAAAACCCCTCGAACAGCCACAACCAAATGCGCGAGGTTCTTTAGTATAGCTTTTGCTGAGCTAAGAAGGTTTAGTACGTTTTTCCGAGGCTGGCATGTCTAGAACTCGCATTTTTAACGGGAAGCTAAAAAGTTAAACCTGTATGAAAGCGTGGCCGCGAGGACGGGTGGGAGAGGAAGAGTGAGTTAGGCGAGGAGGAGCTCGACCACCTGTGCGCACTGAGGGAAACTCTGGTGAATAATCTTATATGTATAAGGAATTTGTTGATCCAATAAACACATTGATCAAATAATATCCCATAAGAACATGCATTAACCTTATAAGGAGAATATAATATTGTATAGGAACTTATAAGAAACTTCTTATCACTTTGTTATAACTTATTATATAATCTTATATTGTTCTTATATGTTCTTATCAGTTTCTTATAACTTTTTATACAATCTTATGTTGTTCTCATATGTTCTTATACGGTTGTTGTATGCTCTTATATGATCGTATTTGATCATAGGCGTTTATTGAACCGAGACATTTTTTATACATATAAGATTTTTCAATAGGAGAGGAGCTCGAGAGTATGGAAGGCTCCGGTAGATCGCCAGGTTTATCAGCCCGATTAGCGCTAGGATCGCTTCCTTCTAGGAACAACTATCAAGTGTACATATGGCACGCATTAAACTATCCGATGAAGAGCGCCGTGAACGTATGCGTTTGGCGTCTGGAAACTCAGAGTATCGCTAAACGTTTGTATTGCTAGAACGGTTCACGTGTGCAACACAACTGCCTAGCAGTTTGCCACACATTTTGGGGTGAGCAGGGTGTTCAACTTTGGCATTCTTTCAAGGTGATGATATTGGGACATCTTCTTTTTTTACTACTTCCTCAGAAGGAAGTACACTGAAGGTAAAGTGTGTACACTCTTTGAGGTCCAACAGTCAAATATCACAGGCGCACACAGTCCGCTCTTATGTTTACGTGTATAAACCAGCCAGAACATACTTGCAGAAGTAAGCGTTGCCCCTCTGGTCCTCTAGCGAGAACTTGTAACCGTTGTGACCTTCGTCGGCGAGTTTCTGAACGTTTCGTACTTCGGTGTCGAACTGGACCTGAAGATTCATTTTCCTTCTGAAGGTGTCGAGGTACTTCACCATGGCGTCTGCCTGGAACGTGAAGAAAGTGAACAAAAAAAAACTAAATGTATAATTTAGGTATACTTGTAACAGAAACAAGTCTCGCGTGTTTCATAAAGGGCAATGTGATTTCATATACTGCTGGTTCGTTTTTCACACCAAAATATAGATCATGTCAACCGGTGGTGCTGACGGACTGATGGTCTTCAGAGTTGGACCCAAGACAAGTGGCGGTACTCGAATGGCTCTTGCATGTGTTACCACAGTTTCTGAAGAGCTAATGCTGAGTTTGGTAACATTCCAGACGATGTAAAAAAGTGAAAATACCAAATATATTTAAACATAAAACTGCATGCGTAAAGACCATTGACATCCAAATAAATTATTAATTTTTATGTAACATATAGTTGTAACTTTAAGGAGTCACCTGAATTGACTAGATACATCCGCAAGCATGCCAAAGACGTAACTTCACACATGCTTACACGGCTGAAGATGAGAGCTGAACAGCACACCTCTATTTCTCCCGTCTAGTCTTATGCATGTACGGATGGATAGCATTGGCGATACCCTTTGTATCGGGTGGTAGCTTGCGCCACCTAATGATGTCAACCTCGATACGTATTTTCCGTATACTGTTAGAGGCACACGAACTTACTTGTTGAAAGTAATATCCTTACCTTAGGGAAGTAGTCACGTGAGAAGTGTTTGAAGAGCAGCGACGGGTCATGGCTCAAGAGTGAGTTCCAGTCGAACCTCAAGTTGAAGTCCGGGTTCTGCCGACCCGTGTTTCGCTTGTTGATGCTGATCAGCGTGCGGTGTTTCGGGTAGACGCTAAAGAAATGCCCTGCACGAGCGAATTCGATTGGGGTTGACTGCTATTCTCTGTAAAGTTGGCCTAAGGTCTGCTGTTCTTCAGAAGCTAGGCTTATTGCCCACTACTTTCCATGAAGTATGACATGGTGCTATGCTATACTGCTCTCGGTGAGCTCATGGCCTAGTACTCTCGGTAAAGTAGGGAGTCGGCTATTACTTTAAATAAATATCTTATTGCCTGCTACTCTTCATAAGTTATGCTTAAGGTTAACTACCCTCCATAAAGTTGGCTTACGCCCTATTCCACTCCGAGGGTTAGGGCGGGCTGATTTCCCGAAAGTAAAGCCTACTTTCGGGAGATCAGCAGGCCCTAACCCTCGGAGAGTCGATTACTTTCCAAAGCGCACAATCATACTTATAAATTCGGCTCTGGTTATGATGTACCACTCTTCGCAGAGAACGCGAGTCTTGTGTATAATCACCGCTGATGTTGCTCCTTTCGAAGACCACGTAGTCCCGCTTGGCTTGCTTGAGGAAGTAGGCCATCTGCAGTCCTGAAGGACCCGCTCCGACGACGCAGTAGTCGCGCTTTGTTCCCCCGGCGTCCGCACTTGTCTCCTGCCGGTCTTCCGCATGGAGGGTCTGGGCAAGGCCGAGGACGACCAAGACTAAGAGGCAGCTGCGCTTGGGCTGCGAGGACAATAGTTTTTCTTAGTACGTCTTAACCTTAAGGCGGCGGTCGCACGGCCCCAACCATAATACCGGTGGGAGCTGTGCTAACGCTCCTGTTTGCGGTGTAAATGTCGCGTCTGTGCGCGTGCCACGTATTTCGTTCTTTTTGCAAATAAATTGCCAATTCATCATCACTCTTTTAGTGTGGAATGTGATATGCATTTTTCAAAACTTAACGTACAATAAGAAAACAAAAAGTGCAAGTTTTGATATTTTCAAAGACATACCTCTATGCATTCAAGTGTAGACTTGTAATACGTCCAAGACGCGTTCTTATTTTTTTATTGAATAGAGGAAGGTCTCGTCTAGTTCCGTGAATGCGGGTTTTTCCTAACTAGCGCACTCACAACAGTTTTTTAATATTGATTCAAAAAGAGCCCTTTTTTGCTACTTTGATGTGTCGGAACTTAGTATCACGTCACAAGGAAATGCTCCTGGTAAACATAGAAACTCCGCATAAAAAAATATTAGAAGTGCAACTTCAGCAGTTTTTTTTTTGTAAACACCACTTGATTGTGATAAAATTTTAACGAATTCCCTTAACGCGTTCTTGGTTTTCTCGGTTATCGTTCTGGCATCTGATCTAACTTTTTTTTTAATTGTATGCTAGAGGAACTGGGTTGGGTCTCTGTAAGGCTCATTTTGTTGTATTTATATTCAGATTTGTTTTAAAAATATTTTAAATCGTGGGACTATTTTCAAGCTCTACTCAGTACTCAAGAAACCGGTTTCAGAGAAGATGACAGCTATTTAAGCAACGTTTCTTTAATTTGAGCATTTCTATTTCTAATTAAAATCACTTTCTATGATTGTAATTTTTTTAAAGCGTACTAATTGTCTTAAATATTAAAAATTACTTATGTTGTAGCAGACGGCGCGCACTTGCGCCATCTTTTGAAAGGTGGCTGAAATTCGAGGTTGAGAAGTTCAGGAAAAGTGGCGCTGATTCTGTCCCTGACGCAGTGGTAGCAGTGTATTTTCGTCTCAAATATTTCCTCGAGCTTCTTCCTCGTTCTTGCAGTGAATCAGTTAATCTTGCGAGAAAGAAAAAAAAAAAAAAAAAAAAAAACGAGAAGCGCGTCACAAGGGTCACGAGCAAGTTCTCCAAAAACATCTAGTGCCTATAAATAAGCTATTCAATGCTGCCCGCCGTGTTCCGATACCACGAAAGGTGCAAATATTGAACTACATATTATTGGGGAGGAGATCGAACAGTCACGCCCCTAGCGGTGCGCTTCAGCTGTGGGGACAACAAACCGTATTTTCTTGTTTGTTTTTGATCCGAGAAATCGAAGATGACGATTCGAAGGCCACTGCTCGTGCGACCAAAGCACTGGTCAGAGCGAAGCGCTCGTGCCCAGACCGTGCTCGGCCAGGTTCAATTTCTTTGTTATGCTGTGTTGGTAAACACCGGGCTGTGGGGACAACAAGCTCGATAAAGCGCCCCCTATAGTTCGATCTCCTGCCCAATAGCGACGACGTAGGGGAATTTGTTTCCCTCCACTTCAAGATAAACGAACATACATCTTTTCAAGCTTCCAGCTTTCCAACCGCGCCGGTTCTGTTTTGTTCGCCATCGTCACGGTGGCCATCGTGCAGGGATTTGAGATTTTCAGTTTTAACGTTACTCTTCTCGTAGATGCTCGTTCACACTACCCCGTTTTCTTAAGATAGCCTGGCACGCGACATTCGACACACGAATGTTTCGGTGACGACGAGCTAGGACGATGAGTTACCGTGGCAAACAAGGACACAAGGCTCGTGGTAACGTAACCTAAGGAGTTGAGTCCGGTTCAACTTTTCACATATCACCGTTTTCTTACGTTACGTCTAAGTCACCGAAACATTCGTGCCTCGACTGTCGCGTGCCAGGCTATCTCCTTGAATTGGTAGCCACGCTTAATACGAAGCACAGATCTCCCGTTGACTTTTCGTAACGTAACGTAAGAAAACGGGAAAGTGTGAAGGCTCGTTCACACAGACTTGTTTCCTTATGTTACGTTACGAAAAGTCACCGGGAGATCTGTGCTTCGTATTAAGCGTGGCTACCAATTCAAGGAGATAGCCTGGCACGCGACATTCGAGGCACGAATGTTTCGGTGACTTAGACGTAACTAAGAAAACGGTGCTATGTGAAAAGTTGAACCGAGCTCAACTCCTTAGGTTACATTACGACGAGCCTGGTGTCCTTCTTTGCCACGGTAACTCACCGTCCTAGCTCGTTGTCACCGAAACATTCGTGTCTCGAATGTCGCGTGCCAGGCTATCTCCTTGAATAGACCTTTTTCCAGTAAGCTTCTGCGCATGCGTATACTCCAGCTGTCGCCATTTTCGCAAAAACACCGGGACGCGGTGCCCTGCGAAAATGGCGACAGCAACATTCTCAGCATCTGTCTTCGAGCGTATTTAGTCTATTTTGACGCTTTGTTTTTTTAGTATCGGTAGTATTGGATATAAAGATCACTGAAAAGCGATACAACGGCACGATGCCGATGTGTTTTGACGGGTGGAGGAATGTTGGGCTGCTCTTTTATTGTAGTTCGCAGACAACTCCCCAGATGGCGCTCGTTAGTCGAAAAGGGTCCATTGGTAGCCACGCTTAATACGAAGCACAGATTTCCCGGTGACTTTTCGTAACGTAACGTAAGGTAACGTAACGTAACGTAACGTAAGAAAACGGGTCTGTGTGAACCAGCCTTGAACCAGCCTTTACGCAGAGTGTAAAGGCTGGTTCACATTAGAGAGTTTTAGAATAGCGTAAAGACCCTTGCGTCAGCACTGCGTACAACGCACGCCTCGACGTAACGTTACGGAGCGCGTTGAACGCGCACTTTTAGTATAGCGGAAGGCAAACGCATACGTAACGATGTATGTATGTATGTATGTATGTATGTATGTATGTATGTATGTGTGTATGTGTGTATGTGTGTATGTGTGTATGTATGTGTGTATGTGTGTGTGTATGTGTGTGTGTGTGTATGTGTGTGTATGTGTGTGTATGTGTGTGTGTATGTGTGTATGTGTGTGTGTGTGTGTGTGTGTAGTGTGTGTGTGTATGTGTGTGTGTATGTGTGTGTGTATGTATGTGTGTGTGTATGTATGTGTGTATGTGTGTGTATGTGTGTGTGTATGTGTGTATGTATGTATGTATGTGTGTATGTGTGTATGTGTGTATGTATGTATGTATGTATGTATGTATGTATGTATGTATGTTTGCGGCGCAATCTCTTTGTATCGAGAGTCTTGTAAGACACGTAAAGTATTGCAGCGCCATCTAGATGTGCTCCTACGAACTGCCTCAAACAATCCAAGGCGGGTATTCGGTAAAGCCAATTTAACACTGCGAATCTCTTCGCTTTGCTACGAAGTGCGTGAATTTCTTTCCAGTTGCCTGTTGTGAACGTGTTTTGTCTTTTTTTTTAAAGCTGTGCGACGTGGAATCCCTATTATCTTATGTTGGCCTCGTCATTTGCTTGGAAGTATGCAAGCAATACGTCGCACCGCTCGCGTACCGACCGCAGAAAAAACACCTTTTTGGGTTTGACGGCGTCGCCAACGTTCTTGGCTACCGACACCCATCTTTGTGGGCGCTCGAAAGGGTTCGTCGCGTTGATTTCTTTGAGGAGGTTGTGGGTCGCCTGTCAATACCGCCCGATCAGGCCGAGTTCCACTCGCTCCGAGGAAGTCACACGGGGAAGCGCTACCACTGGGAAAAGGTTTTATCTGTACTTAAGGTGCAACCCCACCGTGCATGACGTTTTGGTGCTTATTTGACGGCTTATAACTTTATTTCTGTGTATCTTACAATTATAAAGTTAATGTCAAATTAAAGAGCTGTCTTTCAACGATATTTTAATGTCTCGATATTACGATTATTTTTAGTTGTTAGTTAATTATTCAGCTTTTCATAGACCAGTCTATAAAATTGAAAAGAAATTATTTCTCGAGTTATAACGTCCCATCGTCCACGATATTTAACGTGAGCGTTCGGTTAATTGTAATAAATTAAAAAAGTAAGCAACGAACTCTGCAGATAATGTATATTTTAAAATAAAAAATAAAGTTTAAAATTGTATTATTTTATGGCACTATAAAAACGGAATCACGTCAACTAATCTAAATAACGAGACATTAAATTATGAAGCATCCTTCGATCTTACATTTTTCAGAACTTCCATATCGATACATTACACGATAAGAATGTTATAAGACCTCAAACTTTTCCCATTCAGTTACGGCAAATTGTAGTTTCTTAATATAAAGTACAGATGGCGACACGTGTTCAAGAACAGCTTGATGTGCATTTTCCGTCATGTGCCACTTGGAACGCCACGTGAAAGTCAGAAAAAGCTCCAGATGTCAGGGTGTCAGATGCCTGGATAGGGTGCCTACATGTCTGTCTGTCTCAGGGTGAAGACATCCATTGTTGCACTGAATGTGCCAGCGCGTGACGCTCTCGCGCACTCGATGCGTGACTTGGGCGATAAAATGGCGTCTATGCATTACCCAAAGCTGCGCGCTCGAGCTGATTGACACCGTATTGCGCGCAATTGAAAATGCATAAAAAAACGATTGGGCGTGAAAATGGCTGAGATGTCACCACTCAAGCAAAAGCGCGCGTGTGTATGAAAGCACTCTATGCCTGGATACCGGCAGTGAGCGAGCCAGAGATGTCAGAGCAACAAGCGCGAGGCTGCGGGTGCACCACAGCTACTTTTGCGCGCGTTCTACTGTGCGTTGGTACACGTGCCCGACGAGATCTAAATGAAATGGGCGCCATGAAATGCAGTCTGCCATTTCAGATTCCACCCCGTATGCAAAAACATATTAATGTTTTTATCACTTGCAAAAATCATTTTCGCAATCAAACTATGCGTGTCGGAATGGTTCGGCTATATTTTGTTTCAAAACCACCTGCAGTGGCTCTTAAGTGGCAGTGATATTAAAACAAAACACAACATATTAAATCGTCACAGTGTCTCTGAGCCAACGCGCTGGCCCATGAATCTCTATTTGTCGGGTTTAAATATCGGCCGAGGTGCCCGCAATCCGACGGAGGCCAATCTGAGATTTCGGTTGCACGTCAAAAGATCTCCAGCTAGTCAAAATAAAAACGCAATTTTTTTTTATTGTTGCGTGTTAAGTGATTTTTGTTGGTTTGGCTTGTGAAACCCTAAGATCTAATATTTGCTTTGCTTTACCTTAGTTCGGAGCGCAGCCAACGCTACGGGCTGATGAAGCCACTGAAGCAGCGCCTAGAGCGCGAGGTCAAGCTGTTCGTTCTCTTTCTGTGCCTCTGCGGTCGGGCCACGGTGTCGGGCTAAACTAGAGCTACTATATAGGCTACGCTTCATACACATCTTGGTGCTTAAAATGATGGTTGTCGGTTATCTGAAGCTTTATCTGAAATCACAGGAAACGCTTTTCCGTCCTCCACAAATGTTCAAACAGTCGCGCCAAAGCAAAGCAATATTACGTGAGCTTCCTGACACCGAAACTAATGCTGAGGAAGTCGCACTTTTCAATCATTGCGATCGGCAGCTGCGTTTGATTTGTTACTAACCACTAACCCACAACAAAATTACACCATCTTCCCGAGGGGAACCATGGGGTGATGCGGAGCATCGCGGATCGTTATTAACGGTGTTATTAAAGGGGTAAGGAAGCAAAAATTGAAATATTCAAATTTCATTCGGAAATGGGTCAAGCATGACGGATAATAACCGTAATTCATAATCGCACGTTTGTATTTTGAACGATTGGCTATATTTTTCGTTCCAAACGGTGCACTCGAGTGAGCGCTCGAAGAGAAGCGAGCGGAGGGCGCGATGCGTCATGGGATATCCGGCGCAAACAAAAACAACAAAAAAGACTCCCCGCATCCGTGACGTGGCAAGACAGGCTTGGTTATGAGCTTTGCCGCTGGTGGCGTTGTCAGCGTTGTAGTGGTGTCAATACCGTCAGCGCGTTACAACCGAGCCGTTGGAAGTGCCCGCGGGGTGACGGGCGTTTCACCTGTCGTGTGAGCGGCTTTGAAGTGTACAGCAAAGTCACACGAGCAACCCCGCGACGTGCCTCAACGAGTCCATCATGGCGTCTGGTTGACTTTCGCGCTTTCGCATTTTTGGATGGAACAGCCCGGATGAACAGTCACACTCACATGCACACAAGAAGCAAACAGACTCGCAGCGCTGACTTTCAACTCAGTTCTATATTTCTTCTTCCTCAAATCTTCAACTTCTTCACCTTTGCCGTTAATGAGAACAATTTAAATTTTTACACACCAGAGACCAAATAGCCAATACACATTAAAAATAACTAATAATTAAATAAATCATGCAAAGACAACTAAAGAAAATAATACAAAAAAATTAAAAATTAAAAATTAAATTAAAAAAAATAATAAAGCGAAAAATTTCTCATCACTATTGGTGCTTTGATGATATCTCTATATAAACCAATTCCTTCTTTGACAAAGCTTCTTCGACAAAGCCAGGTTGGACAAACAATGTGTTATTGGGCAGGAGATCGAACTATAGGGGGCGCTTTATCGAGCTTGTTGTCCCCACAGCCCGGTGTTTACCAACACAGCATAACAAAGAAATTGAACCTGGCCGAGCACGGTCTGGGCACGAGCGCTTCGCTCTGACCAGTGCTTTGGTCGCACGAGGAGTGGCCTTCGAATCGTCATCTTCGATTTCTCGGATCAAAAACAAACAAGAAAATACGGTTTGTTGTCCCCACAGCTGAAGCGCACCGCTAGAGGCGTGACTGTTCGATCTCCTCCCCAATACCCTTGTTACACGGGCAAACTTAACTGCAGTTACGCTAAGCCACAGTAAGCGCACAATACTTGCCGAAAACATTCTGCGGCTATGCAGTCAAAGCTATGGGCGAACGTGCGCTTGAGCACCTGCATGGAGCACCCATCAAAGCAGTGCACGCGCGCTCTTCACTTCTTCTAAAATAGCTCTCCGAGAGTATAGTGCGGTATCAGTGGTGCCGCGTAACAGCAGTTAAGCTGAGTTAACCGCGGTTAAGTGTGCCCGTGTAACAGCGGTATTAGTGTATCATCCGTAGCTTTGTCAAAGAAGGAGCACCAAGAGTGATGAGAAATTTTTCGCTTTATTATTTTTTACATTTAATTTTTAATTTTTTAGTATTATTTTCTTTAGTTGTCTTTGCATTATTTATTTAATTATTAGTTATTTTTAATGTGTATTGGCTATTTGGTCTCTGGTGTGTAACAATTTAAATTGTTCTCATTAACGGCAAAGGTGAAGAAGAAGATTTGAGGAAGAAGAAATATAGAACTGAGTTGAAAGTCAGCGCTGCGAGTCTGTTTGCTTCTTGTGTGCATGTGAGTGTGACTGTTCATCCGCGCTGTTCCACCCAAGCATGAATTACCAACTTGCCCAAGCATCCACATTATCAAGCTTTCGCATTCATTCGAAAAGGGGCTAACACGTTCAGGCCGAGGTGACTTTAAACAGTTGAGCGTACTTCCAAAGAGCGGCGCTGCTCCAGAGGAATCTGCTACGTCACGACTACGCAGCAGATTCCACAACGTTGCAAGACTACCTCCCAAATAGGCTCCGCATGCATCCACCAGGTGCACATTGGAAGATCGTTTATTTAGCTTTAAAATTAGTTTTCTTGTGCCTTTCAACGGAAGACTGGTGTTTTTGAGATTAGGGTGCAACATGCAACACATTCAAGCAAGAAAATGAGCGCTGAAATTTCGCTTCAGTACCCCTTTAACGGTGTTAGTAACGTTGTTAGTAACGTTGTTAACTTGGGTTCCGCCGCTCGCTTCGTACGTTTACGTTGAACTTCACGGTCCCGAACCTCAGGTTCTGCTGCTCGACGTTCACGAACCAACGCGGCTTCCCGTTCTCGAAGGTCGGGTTCCGCCGCTCGCTTCGCACGTTTACGTTGAACCTCACGGTCCCGAACCTCAGGTTCTGCTGCTCGACGTTCTCGAACCGCCGCTGCTTCACGTTGTCGTAGTTCAGCATCCGCCGCTCGACGTTGACGAATGGACGGCGCTTCTCGTTGCCGTAGTTCAGGGTCTGCCGCTCGCTTCAAGCGTTTGCGCTCAGCGTCGCGTGCCCTTCGCTGCGCATCCTTGTCTTCAGTGGACGTAGCGTTGCTGTTAGTTTGTGGGGTGGTGCTGACGCTTGCTTGCGCCAACCCACTAACTGACGGGACTGTTGCTTCCATCACACTTCATCGGAAGAACGGAGTGAAGTGGAGTCAACAGCGCTGAACTGAACGCGCGCAGAGAGAGAGAAGGAGCTACCGCTGCTTATATTCACACTTGAAGGAGAGGAGACTAGAGGAGGAGAGTTGCGCATGCGCGCGCGGTGTGAGAAGAATCGAACGCACGCGAAGTGCACGCAGCTGGTAGAGAGAGAGAGCGCAGAGAGTAACGCGCAGCTGTTGGAGAGAGGGAAGGAGGAGAGTTGCGCATGCGTAGTGTGAGTGCGGACTACGACGCCGACGCCGCGGGACATAGACCCGAGCAAGAGATGCTCCGCATCTAATATCGGGGGAAAAAGTGCCGATACTCTAAGCGAAGCACATTTGGTTTAGCTCATAGGCTAAACCTAAAGCCCCTTCATGTTTCAGAAGCAGCGCAAGTTTCGTCGATGCACGAGGCACGTGCAACGTGCAGCCCTTGGGAAGGTCATGGCGGCACAGCGCAGCACTGAGCTAGATTTCAGACGCCATGAATTTCCCAGAAGTGGCGCGCGGGACGTGCCTCGAGCATTTTTACAACAATGAATGGCGCCACCTTTCGCTAAACCAAGTGCGGTAGGGGATCGTTGGCCGATTGTGTTGCGGCACCGCAGATCAGAGCACGTGGAGAAATGCTCGAGCGCGAGCTCCGTTCAAAGCACGGAGCTCACGCTGCAGAACCTGTAGGGAAAAAAAATTGGGTTGTGTGTATGTTTATACAGCCTAGAACTTGGTCTGCCTCAACGGGCGACGAGTCTCCCAGCTGTAGATGAGCAATTTGGCCAGTGCAGTACAACCGCTAGCATGGGGTCTTTAACGTGCATCACGCAGTAGTGACACACGTCCGCACGCCGGTACGATGCTCATCCAGATCGAAACGGGCAGGGGTGGGGATTGAACCCAGGATCCTGGGTTCTGCAGCGCGAGCTTTCGCTCCACGTGCTCCGAGCTGGAACCTGTAGGGACTAAATCTCCTCGATGTGTTTGCGTTGGTCTTTCAAATAACCTGAAAGCGGCCAGTGCACGAGGCCCGTGTCTCGAGCGGCCCTTGGAGGCAAATGGCGGCAGAGCACTAAAATGACTGGCCCTTGAAAGCGAATGGCGGCGGAGCACCCGCTCGTGGCGCGTGTCTTGCGCGTTTCCACAATAATGGTTAGCGGTACTTGTAAAAAAACGCCTTTATTCAGGGGCTTTAGCAGAAACCCTGGGTTCAGTCGCCCATCTGCATCCTACCGTCATGCGATCGTGTACCACATCGTAATGCACGTTAACGACCCTGAGCTAACAGTTGTACTGCACTTTCTATAACCTTCAACGGGTAACAATGTCGCCCTACGAAACTGCTGCTCTCTAAAAAACTAACGAATAATTTTGAATGCGCCGTTATATTGCATTTTTAATGTGTGTTCGCGTGTTCGTGTTTTTTTTTTTTTGTCTACATTTTTCATTATGCGGCTCATATTTATGATGAAACTGACTATAGTTGTCGGACTTCTGGAAAAAAATATTATATAACTAAGAAAATGGCACATGAACGCAAAAACAAAACACACACACACACACACACACACACATAGGCGCACTTAATAAAAAAAATGAAAATAGAATTGATTATAATTGTGTTTTCAAAGGTTTGAGCGCACCAAAAGCTATAAAAGCGAGCTCGATGCTTTGGATGGTGCGCTTGTTCACTGGAAGTGTAGTTCAGGGCAATATGCTCGCACTTGTATGTTCCGCTTCGCTCGCAGGATAAAACCAAATACTTTACTGGTAATGTACTTCGTAAAACAAAGCTTACCTTCTGTATATGTGGAATGCCCTCAGTTTTCGCGTGATTACACGCTTGTTTGTCATTATTGTTTTCGTTTCCCACTGCGATTCAGTTCGTGCTCTTTTGTGTGCTACATGCATTAGAGACCAAGGTAACCCCAGGAGCATTCTATTTCGCGGATTGTAAAAAAAGAAACCTATGCAACTTGCCACGTGTGCCACAATCAATACAAAACATTCTAAGCTTCACATTTGACCGCTTGCCTGAGTAAATATTGTTGTTTGTCAAGAAAAAGTGCGATTGTATGAAATCACTTGGGAAAAACTCGTTCTAAGCACGCGACCGTTGGCATGCAGTGAATACTCATAATCGGCGCCGAGATGATTGGTAGCTGTCAGCAGGTGGAGTTTTTCTATCAACCCAGAGTTAGAATGTTTCCTTCTTTCTGTTGTAAGCAATCAGGAGGCAACTTACATAAAATCTGAGAGTAATAAAGTACTATGAGCATTCAAACATAACAGCCTGAGCAGTATATGTGTACAAGCTTTAGCTTTTGATGCACCCTTAACTTTCGATACGCTCAACGCTAGTGTAAAATGTAGGTCTGTTTCATTCTTAATCAGCGTACCACGTGCGTGCTTACACTATATTTTATACAACGTCAAACTCTACCCGTTTGCATCTTTTTCATTTTTGCACACCACTACTTGGGCGCATAAATCACCAAATTGAGACTGGTACAGGATGTCACAAAAAATAAATTTACAGGGTTTTTTTTTTTTTACCGCAAAAATAAACTACGCATCGCCTAACGCTAATTCTCCGCCCAAAGGTAGCTTTAGGTAACAACCAGATGCCAAAGTTTCATCCCGAACGGACACCTTATTCAAAAGTTAAGGAATTTTCTGAAAGTTTCAATGGGAAAATGAAGCCCATTTTTTCCCATTTTCGGTTTCTGGTGCCATAGAGTCCCATGTATTCGAAAACACCGTCGGCCGCCGTTTTCCTATTGAACTTTTCAGAAAATTACTTATAACTTTTGAATAAGGTATCGGATCGGGCTGAAACTTTGACATCTGGATGTGACCTCTAGCACTACCTTTGGGCAGAGAATGAGCGTTAGGCAATGCCTAGTTTATTCTTGCGGTAAAAAAAAAAAAAAAAACTGTAATGTCTTGTTTTGTGACACCCTGTACATTGCTTAAACTATGTGCAAAAGCTATCCACAGACCCAGAATGTTTGCCTGGCCAGTCATTGCATTTATCACTGAGATCGTATTAAAATGAATTCTTACCATTTATTGCTGTGAGTTAATTTTTAACCTCGGCATTTTTTTTATTATGACTCCCGCACCAGTCCTACTTTTGGTTTACCAAACTCAACATCTAAACCTGAGAGTCATTTTTTGTGTGTTTCAGTCTCGTGGTTTTGGTCAAAATAAACACCCAGCTACCTAAATGAGACAACTGACCGCCAAAAATTTTTTTTATTTTTTGTTTTTTTATTTTTTAGGTAGTTAATTCCACAAGCTAGAATTTTGGAAACCCAAGTCTATCACGTCATCACGTTTTCCTGGAAATCCACAAAGAGTCAAACACATGCACGACAAAAGGGCCGGCCCGTCATATTGCCGCCCGCAGAGCCGAGAAAGCAACGCTCGGTCACGGACTTCTCAAAGATTCGCATTCATTCTTGCACCGGACGCTTTCGCCCTGTTTTGTTGTTCTCGAAAGTGCCAGTTCATCCTCGCCCGGAGCTCGTGACGCTCGAACCTTCTTTGCCGAACTTTCGAGATGGTGACGCACTGTAGATAAGCAGCAGCCAGCGACCTTGTCGAGTCAGTCTCGCTCTTGCTCTCTGTTACGTCGCCGAATCGCCGCCTGCTTTTCTGCTGCCTGGAGGCTCTTTCTTTACTTTTTTTGTTTGGCATAAGTTCGCCGGTTAAACCTTTATTTTTCAGTTCACTGTTCGTCCTCTCGTTACCTTCATTCGTGTCAATATAAATCTGATCACATTGAAATATGTGTAATTGGCCTCTGAAATCTCCGATAACGGCGTACAGGCAATTTTATTTTTTCAACGCGTCGGTGGTTTTGTTGTGCATGTGTCTCGCCATTTGGCTGAGGACAATTTTCGCGTTTTGTCATGCTCACATTTGCTGGAGACGTAAGCTCGGAGCGTAGGCAACTGGCCCCCTTGCACGAGAACTGGCGTAGTCGTGCGCGTTCCAAAGAAAGCTCGTGCAGAGAAAAACAAGCAAAGGACCAGGGATGTAAAATTCAGGATCTAGAAAAAGACCACACTGTATCGAAGCGCCACCACACACGATTTCTCGCATTGATGTACAGGCCTGGAAGGCGATCCCACCGCCATCTGTTGGTTCAGAATCACACTAACCAAGGGTGGGGTTGCACCTTAAGTTCAGAGTCCGATGAAGAGGAAGGCCAAGGCTGTCTAGTGGTCCGGGTCTTCAGTTGGAGGCCTTGCTCGGCACCGGCTCTTTCGTCTGTCTCCAGCTCGGAACTCCGCGTGTCCTCGCCCGCCACGAGCCTCGCCCTTTTTCTCTTCTTCTTTCTCCTTCTTCCACAAGGTTGAGGTCATCTTTAATGGTGAAGCGGACCCGTACAACGCGCGTAGCACTTCCACTGGTTTGCCTCAACGCCGCCATTTGCCAAACTAGAGCAGTCTCGCGCTTCCCCGCGCGCGACAAGAGCAACGAGAATGGTACGCAGGGGACCGCTGCGTACGCTCGCAAAAAGCGATAGCGAGCGTACGTACGCATAGCTCGCCGCAGTACGTACGCATGGCTCATGTGCAGTATGGAGGACGCAGCGTTAACGCTAACGTAGGGGGTTGTCCCATTTTCTTACGTTGAGTTACGTTACGAAACATTACGTTAAAGTCACCGGGACCTCTGTGCTTCACATTAAGCGAGGCTACCAGTTCTAGGAGAAAGCACGACACGCGACATTCAAGACACCAATGTTTTGGTGACTTATAGACCTTTTCTGTTTCCTGTCATTTTCAGTCACGTGGGTTCCATATCTGGTATGCGGGGCGAAAAAATAATAGAACGTTTGAACCTGGAATATGCGAAAAAATATAGGGAGTATTCACTGGACGCCATATTTGTGGGTGCTGTTTAGAGCGCATGCTCAGAACGAGCTCACATCAATAGGCTGCTAAGACCGACACTCTTGATGGTGCGGAATGCACGTTCCAAAAGAACTGTGGAAGCTCGCCGTCAGCACGCGCTCAGCATTCGCGCACACAGCTATGGCCGCCAGTGAATACTCCCTATAGGTGAGGCAAATCAAGAATGTGTGACAATCACGCATTTTTCGTAAACACCTTCCAGCTGCGGCGAGAGATCAAAAAGATGTTTTACCGCATACCAGAAGTGACGATATTCAAGATGGCTGCGCGCTTGTGGAAAAGGTGTATAGTAAGTAACGTAACTTAACGTAAGAAAAGGGGGCAGTGTGAATGAGCCTTTATGTTTAAACCGCAGTGACTGGGCCTCACGGTAAGGCAACACACAGCTGGTCATCGTGGCTCAAATCTGGGGCTCAGGAAAAGGGTCTAATAAACCCCTTTCCCATGAAGTACGCTATCAAAAGCGTTGCACACGCGCGAATCCCTCCCTAGGTCGTCTCTCTTTGGATTAATTTTTATTTTATTTATTGAAATAAGAATAATGTCAGACGATCAACATTCACGGTGTTGCTTTAATAATGCAACGACTCCAAGGTTCCACTTTGCGCTTTACACCAACCATGACTCTTGCCCTTTGCAACTTATGATAAGCAGCCAGGGCCAACTTGCTAGAAACAGCGTCTTAGTTGAGACTGGGGGAAAGAAAGCACTGCCAAAGCCAGCGCACGAGCTGAGCGGGACTCAAGCCGCGTCTCAAGACACTCGCGCGCCCCACCCTTTGCAGTGCTTTCTTTCACTCAGTGTCAGCTGAGACGCTGTTCAAGCAAGCCAGTTCAGGATCAAAATTCGTGAAGTTTCCTAGCGCTTCCCTTTCGTTTTTGGGAGTCCCCGCAATCAGTGTGGCGAAATAAAATCAAGTGAGATGCTCAGTGCTGCCCTGCAATGTTCTTCTATGACCGGGCAAGACTCGCCTAGGGGTAATGGGACTTCTTTAGCCGCGTGGGAGTGCGACCGTATACCATTCCGTAGAGTTCCTGTATACACCAACTCATGTTTACAAACAAACCGGAGCGCCCCTAGCGGACGCCACCAGCGCCGCGCATGCGCAATGGAGTGTGGGCAAGAAGCTCGCCGTCGCCCATAAACAAACCATTGAAATGCGATGTTGTCGGCGTCGGTGTGAATCCTCCTGCCCTTTTTCGCGTTCGAATTGTTGATTCTACGTCTTCCTGGCAATGTCTGACTACTTGAGCGGCATCAGCTAGATTACCGATGCTCGTTACACCGCAAAACTTCGCGTGAATAATGTGACATGCGGTGATTCATTCCGCGTGGACGCCGCAGAATGTACGCTAAAGCATGACCCGCATTATGAGATTTCGCTCGCAATTTTCAGTCGTGACGTCACTTGGGCTGCAAAAGCGTGAACCGTAGCAGAGATGGTCGACGTCGATACTGAAAATCGCAAGCGGAATCGGACCAAGTGAATCAGGCCATAGCCTCCTTTATACTGATAATGCCTGCCCAATGGTTGGCTTCCCCATGCTTCGTCGTCGTTGCGCCTGCTTCCCATATTTGCCACTAGAGGCGCCAAAACCCCATACAAAAATGCAGACGACGCTTCTCCGCTGCCCGCTGTTACAGTCCACTGTGACGCCATTTGTGAATTGAATACATTTGTAACCCGTGCTACATAGCTAGCGCAGGGCACCGTCAGTATAGTTTTCAAATATAAAAAAGTCTTAACCTTTCTTTTAGCTTTCACTTCTTGGTTTTATTTCTATGCTGAAATGTTACCAGACCTCTGGTGCTTGTCACAGCGACAACAGTAATAGTCAATCCAAATTAAAAAGGAGACAGAGAGGCTGGCGGGTGTTCACGACGTTGCAACAGCAGCCACTTGGCGTTTTTATTGCTTCTGGAGCAGAGCCGGAAAACATACGGCCCGCGGACCACATGCGGCAGTCAAGGGATTTTTCTCAGGTCCGCCAACGAGCCTTCGCTGACCGGAAACCTGTGCACCCGTCGGCAACGCTCTGACCAGGGATCTTAAAATACATTTTTATTTTTTTTTTAAGCTCACAGTTTTTTTTTTATGTTTTGACCGGTTTCTTCTGGTCTGCACTGTTTTTCACGGATGCAGTTCTAGAGCTTTAACGATTTCCTAGATAGTGGCTTGTTGAAGAAGATCTTCTTGAGGTCATGCTTGTCAGATACGGATGCAGAGTAGTTTGTGAAAATTGGCCTGAAATACTGTGTACACAGAATTGGCAGAAAATCTTTCTAGTGGTTTACATCTTCACCTGCCTTTGCGCTTTTCAGAGCGCCATGGTGCATAAGTGTATCTACCGAAGTCTCAACAGCTACATACAAAGGCTTTTTAGACATACTTCGTTTTTTTCAGTAAAACCTCTTCAGCGCACACAGCACCCCCACTAGCTTCTCCGATGGATAGTATAGTCCTGCCCTGTCCTGGTGCCTGGTGATGGAATCACTGTGAGCCGTAGAAGCCTGCTTAATAACCAGTAGGAAGCAGTCACTGCAGTTGACATGTTCCTTCACCACCCGTGCCAAATATCCACCTACTACTATGTGACGCCACACGCATACCATGTGGCGTCACGGTGTGCGTGCCGGGAGCCGCAGACAGCCTCGTGCTATTGAGCTATGCCGGCTATGGCTAAGCGCTCTATACCTGTTTTCACCTTAAGAACCGAAGTAAAACAAGTCCGGCTCCTCGCGGAACGTTACTAATTTCCCCCTTTATGTGGATAATGAAGACATATGTAGGTGAATTTTAGATTAGATATATGTTATCTTATCAAGATGTACACGTTCCAAACGTCAAAGGCATCGCTTTTCCCTCCGACAACCGAATCTCGTGAGAACTATTTCGCGCCGCGTAGGAACAATGCGCAAAACGTACTTTTTTCTTGAGGTGAAAACAGGTATAGAGCTCTGAGAATCGAACGACAACCAAAAGAAGTTACTCGTGTCACAAAAACATTACGTGATCACCTGACCTATTTAAACACGTAAGGTCACGTTACCGCGTAACCTAACATGGAAAACTTACGTTATCACATAGCTTAACGTGATAACGTAGCTTACACTAGCTACAGTGAACTGTAGAAGCAGACAGCGGACAAGCGTCGTCTGCTTTTCTGTATAGAGTTTTGGCTCCCCTAGTAGCAAATATGTGAAGTAGGCGCGACGACGACAAAGAAACCATTGGGCAGGCATTTTCAGTATAAAGGAGGCTATGATCAGGCATAACAATTCAGTGATGGCCACTGGTAACAATGATCAACATCTTCTTGTATCTACTGTTTACATCGAGCCTGCTTACCAACCTTCAAATCGTTTGAGGCCTGCACTTACTTCTTATCGCAAGTACCGGGCCAACATTTGGTCTACTGGCCGGTGTCATTTAAAAGAGCAGACGACAAGCAGAAACGTTTGAGAGCAGACGACAGTTCGAACGATCAGGTGGCCGTTTGATCTCTAAGACGCACTGAACGTAGTCCGCAGGTGGTCCGTACAACTTGACGGTTTTCCGGCGTTCATGTTGAAACAATACAAATAAATCTGATGACCACAATAATCCGTGAATTCAACCCAAAGTGCTTCCCGCCCAAACAATCGTGGTCCGGCGGCGTCTGGTTTTCCCTTTTCACGGTACATATCCACGTTCTCGGACGAACCGAGCACATGAAAACTGACCTTCAAACCTTTCTCGAATCTTTTGGTACAGCCCCAGTCGCGGCTTTTGACGAGAAGGAAGGTGTTTGTCTGGTTCCTTTCAAAACAACGCAGGAATACACGTCTCACATGGAGACTTCTGCCCACAGCCCCAGACCGGAAGTGCGCCCGACGCGCCACCAGTGCGCCGTGACGTAACATATATGAGTTCGTATATTAGCGGCGAGATGTTTCGGTGGCGCCCTCGTTTGGTTACCTTTTGTGACGTCATTACCTTGTGAACAACAAGTTCGATGGTGTTTGTAATGAGCATGGTGAAAGCCTGAAATCATAGGGCTCTCAAAGCAACACTGCCAACACCGTCAAAATTGAAGTTCTTACATTTCTCTTATTTGCGTCGATGATAATTCCTTTGCTGACGTCATAGTCAGCATTCGGCCAATTGTGGTGGGCCGACCACAGCTACGCTTTCGATCGCTCACGTCGCCAATAGGCTCCCTACGGGAGCCAGAGTTGCGCGTTCATCCCCGTAGCGCCGTCTTTCCTGCATGGCATGTTGATCCAGCTCCTCACGTGACTGAATTCGGCGAATAGCAGCGCCGCGCTTTCGAGGTGCGCGGCGCGCTCAAAAGCAGGGGAATGTTCGGCGTAGGGTGCCTCAATGTCCTTCTGTTTTTTTAGGGTGATGCCACCCTTTGTAGTACCCGATGCCGACAGCAGGCGCTCACGACAAAAATACAAAGAAATCGATGAAAACAAAATGTCGCCATAGCAGAGTCAGCGCCACAAACGCGTGCAGAAACACGCTCTTTCACGCGCTTCTGAACAAAAAATAAAAATAGAAGTGTGGAACAAAATGGCCAGATGCCACCACCCTAAGCAAAGCGCACATAAAGGCACCCTAGTTCGGCGGGGCGCGCGCAACGTCTACTTTCCTGCACGGCACTTGATCCGGCTCATCACGTGAACGCGCAACTCTGGCTCCCGTAGGGAGCCTATACAGGAACTCTACCATGCCCTAAAGCCCCTTTATCCTGCAGGAAAAGTGGCGCCATTCATTGTTGTGGAAATGCTCGAGACAAGTGCCGCGCGCCACTTCTGGGAAGAACATGGCGTGTGAAATCTATACTCTGTTTCACCTTCTGATGTACCGCAGGGAAGGCTACAAGCGCGAGCTCCTTGCTCTGGGGCACATCTCGGCGGCACAAGCTCTCGTGCATTAAGGGCAGCTGCCAACGCTGTGAGCTCGCGCTTCTAGCCTTCGCTGCGGTACAACATAAGGTGAAACGGAGTATAGCTGTGTGCTGCGCTGTGCCGCCATAATCTTCCCAAGGGTTGCACGTTGCACGGGCCTCATGCTTCGGCGCACCTCGCGCTACATTTGAAACATGAAGGGGCTTTACTATGCCCAACACCGCCTGAGCCATCCTGAACAACTGTTCCCCGACCACTGCGATTGAAAATGTGTGCAATTATACTTGCTTGAAATAACTGTAGTGAGCCGATTGAAATAAGTTTCGGCTTACGATAATTAAATGCTTGTCAATACAAACTCGTTTCTTGAGGAGACGAAGAAAAACGAGGTGTTCCACATAAGTTCCTGCTGGCCGCCGGCCTCTTAATATGTGGGTCTAATTACTCTAGAAACTTCTCCAATTCAACCCCGGAGCAAAGAGGACGACACGGCGAGGAGGAGATGCCTCTCAGAAGTAATTAAAGCGCTGTAGGCGCGGTAGGGTTCCAGCGACCTCTTCGAGCTCCCGTCGCAGGGAGCAACTACTCCGTGCAAAGGCCGTAAGAGGTCGCGCTTGTTCACTCTAGCAATATACGGCTCTGCTCTAGCCCCCGGTGTAAGATAATACTCTTCAGGTGAGGACAGCGTGCTCCTCGCGCGGTGCAGATAAAGTTCGCTTTTTACTCTATCTCTTTCTCTCTCTCACTATGGTTTCAAACGGCGCCGGCTGATGACTCGTCGACCCGTGGGCACGGCAAAGACGGCTCGTGCCGCCTCATGCTCCACACGCGCAGAGCTCCAGCGAGGTTGTCGCTCGTGAAGAAAGACCACGGTGTACCGGGGTGTCATGGCAACGAGATAATTTTTTTTCGCTCTCACACAGTTTCGCCGTTTGGCCGCCGGCGACACTGTCAGCCGCGGGCACGCAGAGCACGGTGGCCGCGGAATAATGCAGCCTTTCGGATGCCCGTCGAACGAACACTATCTGATTCCTCGCGCCGCGTGTTCAGCCCAGCCGTGTCCTCACCTAAAGAGTGTATCTCACACCGTGCTCTAGCCTAAAGCCCCTCGATATGTTTCCGTTTGTCTCTAGCCCGGCCATTGTTCTTCCAACTGCTGAACGAGGCAAGCGCATGTTCATTAGCACATTCGGCTTCAAACCTAAGCACGTCAGGAGAATAACGCGGAGTGAAAACTTGCGCTGCAGAACCCATGAGAATCATCGACACAAACCACGCCGCCGACCATTTCGATCTGGGTGAGCGTCGTACCGGCGTTCTAAATTCCTCACCCACGTCGGAGAAACTAGGTGCCTCTTAGGATAGTTAAACTTCCCAGTGCCTAAACATCTAACAACAAATTAATTATGGTGTATTTGCACAAACGCTTTCTAAACAGAAATACGCAGACGTTATCGCGTTTTGAAGTCAAGTGGCCCAGATCACGAATGCTTGCAAATCCCCGTACTACGCCACTTTGCCGACAGCCGGGGATTGTAACACCGTTCCGGCGAGAAAATAATATTGCGTCAAACGAAAATTCGATGTTGTGTGTAAAACGAATGGTGGAAGTTTGAAGTCGTCGCCTTCTTGCACCAACAGCGACAATGTTGACAGTCTGATATTGGGATTAATTTTTGCCTTCATTGACGCAAACCGTCGGACTGTCAACTTCGATGTTGTTTGTTGAGAATTCAGCGACTTCAAGCATCCACCATGTTTTTCACATACATCAACAAACTAATCGAACGCATCGTTCGACGCCATCCTCCTTTACATGCCGCCGTCATGTTTCGGAACATGCTGCCACCATGTTCCGAAACCACGAATGGTGCAAACCTTGAACTACATAAGATAGCAACGACGAAGTGGAATTTATTTCTCTTCATTTCAAGGTCCGCGCCGGTTCTGTTCTTTCCGCTGTCGTGCAGGGATACTTCAGCTTTCAACCTTACTCTACTCGTAGACAACTCGCGGAGAGTGTTATGTCTAAAAATCAGTGACTGCGCGTCACGGTGAGACAAAAAAAGCCAGTCATCGTGGCTCTTATTTGGCACTCAGAACAAGGGTAGAATAAACCACTTTCCCGCGCCGTGCGCTAAAGATAGGCCAACAGCTCACTGTGCCGTTTTTCTGCTAATTAATTTTTGTTTCTTTGATTTAAATAACCGCACTGTCACTTTTATAACCGCAATTTCTTCGCGGCATTTTGACCCTCTAGGTCTTGCAAGCGCTGCGTGGTGCTCCCCAAAACTCAATTAAAATAAAATTTCTCGCTGTATACCTGGGTGTCTAATTCAATAAACGTTTTCTGAAACTGAACCTCACAGGCATGCTGCTTAAGTGGCTCTAGTAGAACAATATTTCTTTGAGTTTAGAAACCTCACCTAAAGTGAAAAATGTAATAGATTGGTAGTAACTCGTTACTCAAAAAAGTGTTTGAATTACAGAATCGTTACAGCTAAAGAAATGTAATGGAGGCGTTACAAAATGTCTATAAAATGTAATTGACTACAAGTACCTTGTAACGCGTTGCGAACAAATCTGCCCGCAATCCGCACTGAGCGATCTACGAAAAGGCCCTAATAGGGCCTTCTCGTAGATCCTAAACTGCGTAATGGGGGCCTAGCGAACGTGTGCTCTGCACTCAATGTTATGGCACGAGCTCCAACTCCCTAAAGAAGGTAAAGGCTGACCCCGAAAGGATGCACTTTTAATACCAAAAGGAACTAAGGTTACCTCCAAAAGGAGACAATGTTGCACCCTAACCCAGGGGGTAAGTTTGCACCCTCGTTGCAGGGGGTAACGTTACCTCCAAAAGCTGGTTGCCCTGTGTGCAAGTCGGTTACGCCCTTAAGGAGGGTACTACAGTACCCTTTTTTTTTAAGAGTGTAGCATCGCATTCATGAATGGCCTAAAGTTTGCTCATGGTGATTCTGCTCGCTATTTTCAGTTGCGAGGTCTCTCGTGTTGCGAAATAATTGTAGACGGAAACTGCGTTGCTCGATGTCGAAACTTATCATTTCAAGCAGAATCGAATTATGTAAATTATGCAGACATAACAAGTCAGCGTTTTCTACCGGTAACATTGTTCAACATCATTTCGTATCTCCTGTTTACACTGAGTCAATTGAGCCTGAACACCCATTAAGTTTATAAGTCTTTAGAGGCTTATTATTATTTTATATCACAATTATCGTGAAGACAGCGTGCATATACCTTCATGTGGTCTACGGCCGTTGTTATTTGAAAAGAGAAGACGGTCTACGGTGTTTTGCCATTGGAACGTGAACGTGCAGATGGCCATAGGAAGGTGAAGACACACTAAACTTCGGATGATGCGGACCACTTGGCAGTTCTCCCGTGTACATGTTGTAAAAATACAAATAAATATTACAAGAACAAGTGTCCGTGAGTTAATAGTAATCATAATCTTTATTTTCAGACATGCATGTGTCTGAGGGGATGCGGCAAGAGAACACAAAAGAAAATTCGGCACAGGCAGAGTAGACTGCTTAGGTATGGGAATGCGAAAGCATTGTAGTCCCTTTAGGTGAAATGTTTGCAATTTATGTTTTAGACATGCATAAACGTTCTTTACATTTTTTACATTCCCTTACATTTACATTCGCTAAGCATTTAGCATAAGCATTTACATTCGCTAAGCACCGTAATCACAATAATTTATATCAACGTCTTCAAAAGTTTCAAATAGAAACCATTCACATTGACATTATTGAGATAACATTCATTAACATACAATGTCAGTGTTAATGTAAAAATCTCCATTTCTGTCGCATTCAAACAGAAAATATATATAAAGATACACGAAAGACATTAGTATATTTTTTCAACATCAACTTGTCAATAAAATTAATTATTAATAAAACAAATAACCAAAGCACCATAAAAAGACACTTCGAAATCTGTTACTCTTTCGCAGAGTAAGTTTTAAGTTTAGGTCACTGGGGCTAAAAAATACGCTTTTGCTCTTTTCTTGAACATGCGGATTCTTCTACTTTGGTGTACTATTTCAACAATAATGGGGTGGTTAATTATAAAGTAAGATAATTGGTAATCAAGTTTATTCAAACTATCATGAAAATGATGAGTTATATAGAGCGCCTCTCTGAACACCCGTCTTGAAAAACAAATTCTGCTATAGTTTGTTTTATCATAAATCAAAATACAGTCAAAGATTACAATGTACGCAAGCACAAACACGCATATTAACAGCGCATGGCCATGGTGCACGGTTGACACTCGATTGGCGCCCGGTGATAACAAACGCACTAAAAGACGTCGAGCTCTGTGACGTAGTGTATTCCGGCTCTGCTTGATTGGCCTGATTGACCTGTTACGTCGGCTGCGCTCTGACTTACAGCGAAAATGAACCTAAACGTTTATGTCGTGCAAAAGCTCTTTCGTTCACGAAATGCCGACAAGGCATGTCACGGGCGAGCAGCAGAAAGGAGGAAATTAAGAGCAGAGGAGGATCATCAGTGGCACGAGCCTGTTTTCTGGCCACACTAGGCCACACTGGGCCACACGGATGAGTGCCGCCATCTAGTGGTTGAACTAATGACTTGTTCAAGATGGCCGCCGTGGGACCGCCGCCTTAAAGGCCCACTTGGATTGTTGTCTAGCCTACAAAAGAGCCACTGCTGTACTCTAAAAGAAAGAAGGTAGCCGAAAGATGGTAGCGGACGGCTAGAATTCCCTGTCTGATTGCAAGGGCGATAGACGCCGCCCCGGCAGCCGTGATTCCAGAATCTTCGGTCATCGTTCCTGGACAACGGCCGAGCTGCCGAGCTCGCGTCCACTGCGGCACGGGCAGTTCATGCGACTCTGAAGCGTGACTCGCCCAAGCGTCAACCCCCTCTCATTTCTTGTGCCCACACATAGTTCTACGGAAATTTATGCAGCATAGTAGACCTATGCACCGACCAATTATTCTTTTTTACTCCTTAGTCGCTCCCGCTTTATGCTCGACTGATATGCCGCATGCTATTTTTCTATATCTAGCTCATTTCTATTTTTTCTCGTCTATTTCTCCCTCACATTCTCATCAGAAGTCGCGGTTTTAGTGGTCTGCAAGTTTCAAATGTTGCAATTTAATCCTCAAATTCTGAAGAAAAATACATAGTTTATTGAGTCCCAGCAAAACGCAACATGTTTAAAAGAGTCTCGGAATCGTTTTTAATCCTCGATGGAAACGTCCGTAACATCCAGATGGCACGACCATCGAAATGAGGCAACCAGGCCAGGCGAATGCAGCTCCCGGAGTTCCTGTGGTGGCCAAAGTGCGGCGCCACTACGTAGGGTTCTCTGTCGCACGTCCATCCATACAAGAGAACTACTGTTCTCTCTCTATTCAACAGGCCCCAGACTTCTATGCGGGTATTTGCCGCTACATTTTCGAGCGCGCGAGTTAGATGTGTGCTATTGGTTACCATACTAGTAGTGACCTGTTCATTGTGTACCCTCGTACCTAGCCACGCTGTCCCCATATCCGGTGTGTGGGCCATAAAAAAGCAAAAGATTACAACGTATAACACGTAAAAAATATAGAGGAGGCAAAAAAAGGAATTAGGATTAAAATGTAAACACTTTCCACCGGCGTGGCGAGAGCAAAGCGACATTTCCACGTGTACCGGAAATTCCGCATTTCAAGATGGCGACGCCCTTTCGGAAAACCGTGCATGAAAAAAACACGTGAGAAGTGTTCGGCCATTCACGATTGTTACTTTTTTTCTGTAGCTCTTTTAATGATCGCGCGGCTCGCTCGCGCGGTGCGTGCGGCGCGTTTCGCTCGGTAAAGTTTTGAGCGTGTATTAGCAGGAAAGTTTGTTTATCTTTTGAACACCAAGTTTGTCGCTATGACAGTGCCTCACTCTTACGGAAGGTACTGCTCTGCGAGATGGTGCAGTAATTCAACGGAGAACTCGGAATACAGACAGTTCCGGTTTCCGATAGACGACAGGTAAGCCTCTAAGGTTTTGTAATTTTGGACTCGGAAATGGAAGCATAAAAATATATACTTTGCAATCTTCCCGACAGAGCAGTCCAATGGATCACGTACGCGAACCGGCCGGAGTTCAAAGCTTTGCCCATGAGCAAGCTGCACGAGTGCCGGCTGTGCAGCGCGCACTTCAGGGATACAGCATTTGCGGGCCACAGGAGGATACGTTTGCGGCCGAATGCATGTCCTTTGGTTCAAGTAACCGACTCAAGACTGCAAGAGCCTGTTCCTCCAGGTGAGCTTGTCTCAGTACAATATTCAGTCAGTTTCATATTTGGTTTGGAGAAGCTGATCTGTTATGGTTATATTATTCAGAATTCTTCATGGAGAGCTGCGACTCACCTGCCAGCCCCAGTTCTGGTAAATAATATTTCATAATAGTTTCTGCACTATAATTACCAAGCTAGGAATGGCCTTCTTTTTATACTAATCTGCTTAAATTTATCGGCATCAATTTAGTATAAATTCATCGACTTTTTTCAGCTCGCCCGTCCTCACCATCGCCAACCGCCGCCTCTTTGCAGGAGGAGGCGCAGGTGGAGCCCCACGTTGGTGAGGAACCGAGCTTGTACGCGATGCTTGTTTCTAGACATGAAAGCAATATAAAACGCGCAGCCCGTTTACTGGCTCTATTAGCACACTCTTGATATTGGTAGCGCCATATTTCGTTTAGTGAACTCACAAGATGCATTCATCCCATTTGTTCAGCTCGCCCGTCCTCACCACCGCCAACTGCCGCCACTTTGCAGGAGGAGGTGCAGGTGGAGCCCCACCTTGGTGAGGAACTGAGCTTGTACTGGACGGTTTTTTCTAGACATAAAAGCAATATAGAACGTTCAGCGTCCGTTTACTGGCTCTATTAGCCAACTCTTGAAACTGGTGGCACCATGTTCAGCTTCAGTTGAAGCTTAATGTGAGTTCAATTTCTGAGTAATTTCCTTTCTCGAACAGATATCACTCTAGAGACACCAATGGGAGCTGCAGCCTCATCGAGGTCCACGGCTGGCACGATGGCAACCCCAAAGAGACAAGGCGGCAGGCCGAGGAAAGAGTACTCACCCCGCACGAAATGTACAGTGCGCGACACTGTTAGCGCGAACAAGCGATCGCCGGTTTTTCCAGTTTTTCTCTTTGAAACCAAGGGATGTCATCCAAGTTATTATTGCTACGGAAAGTGCTCACTTAGTTGTAAAATGTAAGCGTTAAAATTTCGTGCTCGCTGATACTATTTTGAAGTCAAACGCGAAAATGCACCGATGTCGTGTTTGCGCTAACAGTGTCGCGATGTGTACATTAGATAACCTAAAAAATCCAATAACCGACTGCGCAAGAACCTATTGAAGGCATCCCAAAAGCCTGAATTTTCGAATCTGACACGACCTCAAGTCATCCAGGGCGCATCAAAATTTTTATCCAAAGGGGCACCGGACCTTTTGAAGGTGCAGCTGTACTTGTAGCCAATGATCACGTTCGGACGAAGATGGCCTGACGGATTTAAACCATTTGCCCTTAACCTTTACTTTCAGAGCCCCAGGGCTTAAAAGTACCTCTCCAAGTAGCTGAGCTTGCCATCGGTTCGATCTCTCAAGAACCGGCTGTCCCAGATTGCCATACACACTGGGGTTGCACCGAACCTCATCAAGACTGTCGTTGACAAAATTCACGATTGGCTTCTTAAAGATCGCGCATGTATTCTGATGTTTGACGAACTCGTTCTAAAAGAAAATCTCTTCTATGACACTAAGTCGGATATGGTGCATGGCTATGCAGACAGCGGTAAGGAAACAACCCGTGATGTGGCAAATTCAGGCTTGGTTATGATGCTGGCGGGTATTTCTATGCCCTGGGTGCAACCATTGGCTTTCACTCTTTCAAAATCAAAAGCATCCCCAGAATGTCTCCAGGATCTGTTGACAGACGTTATTCAAAATCCGAGTTCCGGCGGGATCTTTGTGAAAGCTGTCGTGTGCGACCAGGGGGCCAGCAACTGCACTCTTGCACGCCGGCTGGGTGTCACACCAGATCATCCCTTCTTCCTTGTCAGTGACACCGAGGTCTACTTTCTCATTGACACCCCTCATATGCTCAAGTGTACACGTAACAACCTGCGTAAGCATGACCTCGAGATTGCCAGCAAATTGATCACATGAAAATACATTGTGGAGTTCTACAAAAACAAGCACCCTCTTCGATTACGATTGACAAAAACACTTACCGACAAGCATATTTATCAGACTCCATTCGGAATTATGGAAGTACAATTTGCTGCGCAAGTTTTTAGTGACACGCTTTCTGTTTCTCTTGCAACCCTCCTTTCTCTGAATGAGCTGCCCCCTGAGGCTTAGGCCACATGTGATTTCCTTGAGGAGGACATGGACCAAATGTTTGATTCACTGAATTGCTCACCTCTAGAATGCGGTGAACGAAAAATGAGATTTGCCCTAAGCTTTTCATCGGAAGATATTAACTTCCTAAGGAAGAAACGCTCATGGATTCCGAAGTGGCAGTTCCTGTCACCACGACGGCCCCACAGAGTAAAGGGATGGCAAATTACCATCAATGCCGTCCTATTACTATGGGAAGATCTCAGCGGGTACTTTGACTTTGATCACTTGCTAACAATACGGCTCAACCAGGACCCGCTGGAAAACTTGTTCGGGATGGTGCGACAGCAGCATGGGTGTAACGAGACACCCAATTCCTACCAGTTTGTGGCAGGCCTGAAACACATTTTCTTGGAAAGATGTTTCAGCTTTCCAGTAGACCAGACTTTGAGGCAGGCGCTGCCACATTGCTGGTGGGATTTAGGCACCTTTCGCTTTCGACTGCAACCAGCCACCATGCCCGAACCACTGCCAGCAATTCATACTGATGAGTTTGACCTATCCGATGAGTGATATGACGACCTCATCCAAAAATATGTTGAATACCTCTTCGCTGGGTTCCTAATAAAATCGTTTCTTAAAAAAAAAAAAAAAAAAATTGTGCCATCTTTGCCCGGACTTGCTGAGTGATACAAGTGGGGTGCTCACCTCTGAGGTGCAGTTTCATGTTCTCCTCCAAGCCAGCGCTCCTGGGTCGATTTTTGGCTTTTTCTGTCCCCCATAAGATGCATTCTTTCAGTGTTTCAAAATTCTCGTACAAACCTTTCTTCAGAAGATCAATGAGCGCATTCACTTGCCGAAGGTTGCTGAACGCATGGTACATTCCCTGGTTCCTCATTCCGAAGAACAATTTTGTACCAAAGAATTCGCGAAGCAGTTCCTCAATCCTTACGTTAATGTGCGCCTACGTTGGCATATTCGCCTGTTGTACAGGGAACTCCTCACAAAGCGTGATTTTAAAACGCCAGCGCAAAAAAAAAGAGGAAACAATTTGCACCTTAGCCGCATCAATAATACAGTTTATTATGGTTTCTGCACACTGTACTGTAGGTATGGAATGTGTTTGCGTGAGATACATGTTAAAGACCGGAGGTTCGCAGTGGTAATGTGTTGACAAACTTCCGTTCTATATCAAAAACAGACATCCCACTTCACGGCAGATTGACATCACGCTGTCTAAACATTTATATGAACATTTCAGCTTTGCTTTGCGATAGAACCTAAGAAACTTCTGTCAGTGCTGACTTGATCAAGCCGTAGTAGGCCTCTTCAAATTTTATTGTTGAGGCCGAGCCAACTGACAGGCATTAATATTTAAAAGGTTTCGGACACCCTATTTGAGAGGTTCAATATCTAGGAGGACTGCACGAGCCATAATAAAGTCCATGCACTTCATAATCTGACATGCGGTCTGGAGACTCAACGTCGTGTTTCAATTCGTGAAATCATTGTAAATAGCTTGTAAACCCTTGTAAATGCGTTACTTACCCGCAGAGTTTTAATGCGTATATGTTCCTAGAATAGTGATCATATAGACTTTTGAATAGCTCTCTAGGTATGAGCTGTTTTCATAAACTTCGCTAATCGCGCAGTCAGTATTTTGAATTGTTACCGCATTCCTGCTATTGAGAACACTGAGTAGAGATAATACACGTTGCGAGTTCTATTTATTGACTTATGTTGTTGTTCATAGCGCGTGCGCATGTTCGTATAGTTACCAGAATTTTTCACATATTGATATGTAGTGCAATTTTTTTGCGTGTTCATCCCTTTTGTTCTTCTATTGTGGAACGTTTCCAATAATTAAAGAAATGAGCAGATCTGAGTGGAAAACTTGTAGAATAATAGTTCTACAGTCTGTGTTACTTACAGTTCCCATAGTTGAACGTCTTTCCGTTTTTCATCACTTCCTTCGTTTAATGCTCGCTCACCTAGGGGTGTTGCGTACATTTATGTAGATAACATTATGTAAAGAGTTTATTTTGAGACTGTGGCCTAACCCAGGAGTATCAAATAAAAATGCATTTAAGTCTATCACCTGGATTTCTTTCTTTGCCTCGGTGAGATCGTTCTTAATGTTAATGTGTTCAAAGATTGCATGTGCAGACTACACTCGATCGCCCCGGCGCAGCGTAGTCTTCGCCGAGGAGTTCTCGGTTTTCGGTGCCGCCGCGCTGTTGCGCGCAGTACCGAAAATCGAAAGCATCAAATGTCGGCCGCGCGTGCAAAAAAAAAAAAAAAAAAAAAAAAAAGAATCGGGGAGAAGATAGCGAGACAGAGGAGGAGGAGGGTACGCGAGGGTGTTGTACTAAGGTGGCGCCATCTCATGAGAGTGTTGTGCGAATTTGTCTAGCGCCAGACCTTCTTTCGCCATTTTACCGCGAAGCGCCGTGTCGCTAATTTCACTTTACCACGGTGGAAGGTGACAGCTGCACTCCCCTCACCAGGCTGCATTCTTCCGCCTTGAGAAATATTATTCAGAAAAAGTGCCTCTACCAACAAAATATGTGCTCATTAAGTGCTCATTAATAATATTGATGCCAACAAGAGAGTACAGGTGTGGTGGGCTAGAAGGGGGAAGTGTGACGATCGCATGGATGAAGATGTTTATAAAGCGCAGCATAGTCGGTGGGCTCGAAGTAGCGCCACCTTGCCCTCAACGGCTGAAGAGAAGAAAAGGCAAGCAAAATTATGCGGATTGAGCATTTTATCTCATTTTGTTGAGGTATTGTTCGATTGTAAATGAGGACACGAACTCTCTTACCCTTTTGTTTTATATATATATATATTTGTGTTTTCTTTGTTTTGTTTGGTTGCATACTTCATTTCAGCTTAAGTCCAGACACAGCCGATGCTACAAGCGCTAGCATCTGACCCTGAAGGGCTCATTCACACTGGAAGCGGATCCGCGTTCGCAAAGCGGTTGCGAACGCGGTTGTATAAGGAATCAGTACAATGGCACGCGCATTTGATGACATCAAATGCGCGTGCAATTGCACTAGATCTTTATACAACCGCGTTTGCAACCGCTTCGCGAACGCGGATCCGCTTCCAGTGTGAATGGGGGGGAACAGTGCTTGCACTACACCAGCGCGCGTGCTCGGCAGGGACACTGAAAACCCGGAGCTCGGGCTTGTAGCATCGGCTGCGTCTGAACTTAAAGGGGCGATGCAACAATTTTTGTACTTTGCGCAAATACCACTTAGAACGGATCCCTGACGTTAATGAGCTATGAAACACGCGTTCGTTTTTCACCCCCCGCAATCGAAGTCCCAGAAAAAAATTAAAGAAAAACGAGCAGCGTTCACCCCCTCAACTCGCAGTCAGAACAAGCAGCCACGTGAACTGGAGCCGATTATATGCCGCCAATGTTGATCATAGCCACGCGCTGGGGTTGGCAAAGCACAGGACACGCGCTGAGTTCCAGACATTGTTATGGCTCGGCTATTGTCGTCGTTGCTGCGATTGGACACGGGCCCCCTACCCGAATGCTTCTCGAGCTAGTAATTATCACGAGCCCAAATCGAGTGCCCACGCAATGCTCGGGTCCAATCTATGAACCGCATTCAAATATCGTCATTGGAGTGTACTGCGATCCCCACGTTACGTCATCAAATTTGGCAAAGGAAAGATTGAATGGAAATGGTCGGTTTTGTCCTTGAAATTACACCGCAACAAAGGAGTTACTTGGCCAGTGGCATTGCGTGCGAGTATCCTTGAGTCCCACCAGTGCCAGTAAGCTCGTGGAAAGCGAAAAACATTCCAATTGAATATCGTTGCACAGCTCCTTTAAGCTGAAACAAAGTATAGTACCATGGTGACAGGGACCGGTGACACTGAGCGCGGGACCGCTCTTGGCCGCAGGGAGAAAATGGCGATCGCCAACCCTCCACTTCAAACCCATCATATTACAGGAGTACGCTAATGAGGCTCACCCAGTGATAGGTTGACCACGTGGAAGTCATCCTTGGGAGCCGCTAGTCCTCGCTCCAGGAGACCTGGTTCAGCGGTCCGTTCACCCCTCAAAGTGATGGGCGGGACTGCTTACTTTCTGAAACAGCCGCAGACGCAAGATTGGGCGCTTCCATCTTAACACCACCTTCTTTTCTTGTTATTATTTTTATTTGTAATTGTTGTTTTGCAGAGCCCTAACGGAAGGATTAGCGTAAGCCACACGTCACTGATTGCTTGCTGCCTCGAGAATGCTAATCCCGTCTTGGTCTGATCCGGCTTGAATGTTTTATGCCGCCGCCTGCTTGCAACAAGCAGAAGACATCGCTTTCTATCTGCCGTCTCCTCCAATTCCTGTTTCTGACGTCATATCCTGTTTGTGACGCAACGCCAAGGCATTGACGTCAGACGTCGTGTGCAGATGACCAAACTCTTCTGGCACCGGTCAGAAGCCCGTTTCTGGGCACGTAGCGTCCCGTCTTAGTCAAGTGTTGTCCAGTTATCGAGAGTTAAAGTAAGCTTAGGTGTTCTTTCACTATTAGGAAATCCGTAAAAAATCAGTCACGTTTGCTCGGTGTGAATTCTTCCGTATACTTAATATCGCGTCATGTCCGGCCGCACCCAACCGTATGCGGAGAGCAAGTCGTCTGCTGCTTTCTCAGGGGCTGTGGTGACGTCAGAGAGAGACGCCGAGCTCTGATTGGTTCTGATGAAAGGATAGTGGGTGCACAGCAATTCTATAGCTGTCTTGACGTCTACCCACTATCCTTCGATCTCAGCCAATCGGCGTCTCTCTGGCGTCACCACAATTCCTGCAAAAGCAGACGACGAACTTGCACTCCGCATACGTTCCGATCGATCCCACTCTTCCAGCGGCAAAAAGTGCAGCGTCATGGCGCTTGTCGTCTTTGTGCCTTCTCTCTCACCTACTAGACCAATCAATCACAAAACAAAAAAAGAAGGGGGCAATGCCAATTCGTTTTTAACAAAACTGGTTTTTACCCCGTTTTGTTGGAGCCGACGCAGCTGTTGCCATAGCAACCCGTACGTCGCAAGGCGCCGCAGCTGCGCCCCCGGTCGGATTCGGCGTAAGTGTGAGAATCACTCTTTAAAGTGAAACGATGGTTTGCGTGAATGATTGCATAGGATATACTATACCTGATTTCCTCGCGACTACAGGTGCTCCCGTCTCTCGGTCAGCTGCACGGCAAACTGGTTTGGTGCGCGAGCAACCCCGAGCCTTTTGTAAAGACCAACCATGGACTTTCGAAGTGTTATCTCGAGAGGTTTTCCGGCTGTTCACACGTGCCGTGTAATGGACAAGATAAAAAAGTGCGATTACGGTAACGAAATTCGAGCTATAAACACTTCACATTCTGTCGGCGGACGCGTTCCCGTTGAAAAAAAACAAAAAAACAAAGATGCGTTTTTTTTTGTCACTGCAGTGGAGATTTTGTTGATATCGCGCGACATCGGTGTCGTTAAAGATGGCGGTCACACTGTCTGCCGGAAAGTCAGTCGATCAATAAGAGGTCGGCGTCGTTGTGACGTCTCCGCAACTCCTGCGCAAGAAGCAGACGACCTGCTCTCCGCATAGTGTTCACGGCGTTCAAGGTTTAACTCTATGCTACGCCTGTTTGACTGTGGCTAAAAGGCCGTTCGTTAGTCACCCTGTAGACCAACTCAACACACTGACGTCACGACACTGCGGTGGCGCTGCTGTCGGTACCTCGCTTGCGCAGACGCTTCCCTCCTCCCGAATTTGGTTTCTCCGCTGGTGCAGTGCCCGCACCTGATGTGGGCAAACGGGGCTTGTTTGTAAACACTGTGTTGGTGTATCCATAAAGAGAACGCTGTGTGTGGGGAATTGCGAAACAAAACAAAACAAAAACACGGCGTGTCTTTTTTTTTTTTTTTTGCATGACCAGGAGGGGAGATATTGTGATTGGGACAAAGTCGGTGTCTATCTTTTGGTGATTCCGTGTATGTTGTCTAGCAGCGACGGTCGTCGAACTTGCACGTGGAGGTGGTTTCAGCCGGACAATGGAAAAGCCGATTGTGGAACCCCGGCGATAAAGCAACTAGTGTCGCGTCGCACTTGCCGCCGATCTCGAGACATCTTCAGGGACGTACCGTGTTCTAACTTCTAATTAACCAGGGCGCGGCTTATAGTATTCACTCTTGCTTCGTGATTGGTCCTTTGGCGTTCTTATCGGCGAATGCTGCAATCTCATTGGCTGTTGGACGATATAAGATGCTCATAGTTTGCCACGCCCCGCGTTCCTTAAACTCTCACTGACTAAGAAAACAAGGTCATTGTATTGCGTGCTTGTTCAGACGGCAGTTAGTCAGCCCCAGTGGGTGTCACCCCGGGAGATGAGAGATTCAGCCAGTGGGAGTACCAAAGTGCTGGGGGTCTTCAACGTGCATCACGCGATACAGGAAGGGGTTGGGGATTAGGCCAGGGATTTCTGAGTTCTGCAGCGCGAGATTTCGCTTCGTGTGCGTGTCCGTAGGCTCGATTAATGAAATTTCGAGATATTGAGTGATATAAACGTGAAAAGTACTCCAAAACAACCCTAGACCGTTTGTCTCATGAAAACCAAATATTTTTTGTGCGATCATGTTATATTATCATAGTCGCAAACCGAAACCGAAACTTCGTCGCAGGCAGGAAATATTGTACCCTCAATGCCAGTTGCCAACGCGCGCACCCAAGTGGGATACAAGAGATCACGTGATCTGCATGCGGAAACCCAGGAATGGCGCGGATGCACCGGGAAGGGCGAGGAGCGGGGAGGGAGGACGGGCGAAGCGGCGGCGGTTACATGTTTCACACAATGATAGCTCAATTTTTCTTGAACCTGCAAGTGAAGAGGGAGTAATCGATATTTGGTAGTTTGAAAAATAGTACTGATGAAGATATTGATAGTATGCAGGTAAAGCCATTTAAACATGCTGTTTTCTTTCTTGCACCATGCATAGCGCATACTTTTAATATTTGCCTTAGTCAGGCGCTCTTTCCAATAAAAATGCAGGTTGCACGGGTCACAGTGCTTTTTAAGAAAGGTGGAAGGGGAGTACTCTCAAAGGCTTTCGAAAAAGTTATTCTTAAACAATTTAATAAATTTGAAACAAAACATCACCTGCTAATTGACTCCCAGTATGGGTTTCGTAAAAACCTCAGTACAGAGCTTGCTCTACTTGCGCAGAAAGAGCACATTCTCTCCGAATTAAAAAAAGGAAATCTAGTCTTAGGTCTGTTTGTAGACTTTACAAAAGCCTTCGACCATATTGATCACGAGCGTCTTATACAAAAACTAGAGCGATATGGTGTTCGGAGAATAGCAGCATCCCTTATGCGATCCTGTTTATTTATTATTTATAGAAACAACCTGCAGCGTCGAAGCATTATAGCAGGGAAACACAAAACAAAACACATACTTACGAACATAAATACAATGGCAAAAATGCAATAAATATTGTTCAATAAAATAACACACACAAACTCTTGAATGTTAAAAAATTTAGGATACTGAAAAAAGAAAATATCTTACGTCATCTGTAGTAATTGCCGATGTAGGCATTTATTAAATTTGGCTACGATATTTATGTTTTGGCTACGATATTTACAATATTGTAGCCAAATCGTTAGCTTGGATGACTTTCTATTGGACCCTCTACAAGTTTCTTCTGGCGTACCACAGGGCAGCATTTTGGGCCCCTTTCTTTTCAATATGTATGTAAATGACATCGTAAGTGTTTCTCCTAGTGCTAAATTTATTAATTATGCGGACGATACCAGTATACTTTTAGCCGGCAAATTACCCGATGAAATAATTGACCTTGCGAATTCGACACTACTTGCGCTAGAAGACTGGACGAAAGGTAATGGCTTAAAAATAAATGTTGAAAAGACAACAGCAATTTCATTTCGTGGTGAAAACAAGAATATAGTCACAAGCAAAACAATTACTTTAAAATCTGCTCTTGTCGAGATCGTGCCCTTTTTCAAGACTTTAGGCGCCATCAAATCAAATCAAATAAATTAATTTTCCCATCTACAGAAAAATGGGGGAGGCCGAAGAAAAAAGCAGATAAATCAGCTTGACATGGTCCTCGGCTACCCTACAGAGGCAGTGGCAGCGGCAGTGGAAAAATATACACTGAGGAGTTAGGAAATAAAATAGGTAGTGAAAATACAAAAGGGAGTGTCAGGAGCAATGGGTAGAAGTATTAAGCAAGATTAAAAACAACAAAAAAGAAATATTTCAGGAAACATTGTCTTGGGACTTTCATATAAATTCAGGGATAACTAAACTGTCGCAGATACTCGGCGTAAAATATCGGAACCGGTATATACTCCCACGTAACATTATGATCTTAATATATAATTCACTATTTACTTCAAGACTCAACAACTGTCATTTAGTCTGGGCTTCGTCCACACAAGAAAATCTGCTGAAACTAGATATATTACAAAAAAGGTTTGTGAGAATGGTAGAAAAGGTGCCTAATCACCATCAAACACAATCCCTATTTGCAAAATATAATGTAACGCCGATAACAAAAATGTATGATTTCCGCCTCTGCAAGCAATATAAACAAGAAGCAAGAAATACCATTTGCCTTTTAAGAAACTTGGCAAAGCTAAAACCACATGTTACAGTACACAACACGCGAAAAAATGAGCCTTGGAAAATAGACACCTGTAGAACAACATACGGCTTAGAAATGATAAAAAACAAATTACCAAGATTATTAAATAAATTACAGGACATCAATATTGAGCCAGAACATATCTCTTTTTGAAAACTGCGTAATTTTTCATACTGAAAAAAAAGGGGGGGGGGTATAACTTGTTTCCAGGAACTTCTATTGTTTAATTTTTTGTTTATCATTTTTTTGTGTGTGAATCAAACGATTTGTCACTATATGATCGATTTATTTCTATTATGTAGTTTATTATATTTTGTGTTTAAACAGATTCATCATTGTGTGTCCATTTTTATTAGTATTTCCAATATGTATAGTTTATTATCTCTTCTGTATTTTTATCTTTTTGTGTGAAAAGATTCGTCACTATGTTTCCACTTTTATTTCAATAGTTTATTATCTTATCTTTGCCCCGACGCTGCCAGTATGGGGGCCTTCGGCTTTGTCAAGCTGTCTATCTGACAGCTTTTTCTGCAGGCCTCCTGCATCATGTATTTGTGGTGAAAAATAAAACATTATTATTAGTATTATTAATATTATTATTATTATTATTAATAGTATTATTCTTCTTACTATTATTATTATTAATATTATTAATATTATTATTATTATTATAATAATGGTGTCAGTCGGCGGCCTGTCTTCAGCAAGCAACTAACCTAGTCATTTTCGGCAGGCGTGCTCCGGCAGTTCCTGGTGCCGGGTTCCATCGTCATCGGTGCCGGGTTCCATCGTCATCGGTGCCGGGTTCCATCGTCATCGGTGCCGGGCGCATTGTCATCGCTGCCGGCCGCCGACAGATGAAGATTTGACGAAGCACTCGTCGTCTGACGCCTGGCCGCGTGGTTGATCGTCATCCGGGCAACTGGATTCGACACCATAAAAACGGATCCCACGGCCTTCTTCGGCGCAGTCGGCGGCCTGTCTTCAGCAAGCAACTAACCTAGTCATTTTCGGCAGGCGTGCTCCGGCAGTTCCTGGTGCCGGGTTCCATCGTCATCGGTGCCGGGTTCCATCGTCATCGGTGCCGGGCGCATCGTCATCGCTGCCGGCCGCCGACAGATGAAGATCTGACGAAGCACTCGTCGTCTGACGCCTGGCCGCGTGGTTGATCGTCATCCGGGCAACTGGATTCGACACCATAAAAACGGATCCCACGGCCTTCTTCGGCGCAGTCGGCGGCCTGCCTTCAGCAAGCAACTAACCTAGTCATTTTCGGCAGGTGAGAGTTTGTTATAATTATGTTTTAGCTGGCTTAAGTTTCTATCTCCGCCGCCGACTGCAACAAGTGTATTTGCGATAATTGTTACTTTTTTTTTTCTATTTTGTATGTGCATTGAACGTCTATTTTAAGCCAGTCATGGCTACTCCAAACGCCATTGAGTGCATTTCATGTTTGAACCCTGTGCCGAGTGACGGTGTTTTTATTTCGTGTTCTTCTTGTAATCATGCATACCACCTTGAGGCTTGCTCTGGCATTGCGGAAAGGACTTTTAGATCAATGGGGAGCGCCAAACGAGACAAATGGATCTGCCGCACTTGCAGAAATCGTGACAGCAGATTAGGCGTGGGCAGTGCTGAGGAGGCGTCGTTATCAGCCGACGAAGGTGCCGTGACCGCTCAACTTGCACAGATAAACGCCAAGCTTGAGCTTTTACACACGCTGAAAGTCAACGTTGATCACCTGTCTGATCTTCCGGCTAAAGTAGATGATCTCCTTTCTTTGAGGCCATCGCTGGACGCGATGAAAGAGACAATCAAGGGCCTGCAAGAATCGATTAAGAAATGCGAATCTATGATGCAACTCGTTGCAGAAAACGATAAAGAGGTCAAGCTGCTCCGATCCGAGGTCGGAGTGCTGCAAACATCAGTGAAAGACCAAACTAAACTTATCGAACAGCTCCAAACAAACATTAATTCAACTGAGCAGTACAGCAGAAGATGTAATATGGAAATTCACGGAATTCCCGCCGCGAACGATGAAGATCTGAAGATTACTATGAACGACCTTGCAACAAAACTAGATATTCATTGCCACAACCTCGTTGATGTTGTAGCCTGCCACCGCCTCCGCTCGAGGCGCGAAGGAGCTGCCCCGATCATGGTTCAGTTCAGTTCCGTATCGGTGAAGGAACGCTGGATGGGCGCTCGAAAAAAGTTGGCCACACTTCCTCGGTCAGGAAATCAGCAAAGAATGTACTTCAATGAAAACCTGACAAGGGCCAATAAGGATCTTTTTTGGCAGGCGCGAACTATGGGCAGGGAAAAATCATATAAATTTGTCTGGGTTAAAAATGCCACAATCTTTGCAAAGAAAGACGAGAACTCTCCACCAGTGCGCATCGCTAGTGCTCGGGATTTAGAAAGAATAGTTTAAAAATGAAGAACACTTTTTTAAGTACAGATTTTTCTTCCTTTCTGGACGCCTTCCCGCCTAGTGATAGCGCACTTACGGTTCTCCATTAGAATATCAGAAGTATTAGAAAATACTGGGATGAATTTCAGCTCATTTTTGGGCTTCTTGAGGCCAGTGTCGACGTTTTCGTCCTAACAGAAATGAATGTCCGAGACGTTGGCGTATCGCAGGGCATTTTCTTTGCCGGGTTTTGAAGTTTATTTCTTTACACGTAACTCTACTAGAGGAGGAGGAATTGCCGTTTATGTTAAAAAAGCTTGGACAGTCGTTAACTTGCAGATGTCTTTTACACATGCAGAATGTATCGCGCTAAAACTCAGTAAAAATAATTTTGCGATATCGTTTTTGGCTTTTTATAGGCCACCATCGGAAAATGCGCGTAATTTCTTAAATGAGTTGAACGTAAGTTTAGAGAATACAATGTGTCTTGATAAACTTTGCATGGTAGGTGACGTCAGCATTGACCTTTTAAAGACTTCGAAAACTATCGTCTGTGATTACTTAAATATACTCGCGAATTATGGCATTGAAAGCGTAATCCAAACAGCTACTAGAGAGGAATACTTGTCTGGCACTTTGGTTACATCTTGTATTGACCATATAAACATTAGAAACTCGGGGATTCCCATTTTATCGGCGGTAATTAAACAAAAGTTGGCGGACCATTATTTTGTGTCTAGTCAAATTAACTTCGATATCATTTCAGATGCAATGGAACAACAAAACCAAGCCGAAATTACAGATATTCACCACTTCGATAGGTTAATTTCCACGTACAATTGGGATAATGTTATTGAAAATTGTAGCTATCAAGAGGCCTACTTAAAGTTAGTAGAACTTTTCTCATCTTTCAGGGCCATGAGCTCAAAAACCATTACAATAAAATAAAACGCAGGTTGAATAAGCCATGGCTGACGCAGACGTCCTTTCTGCCGTCAAAGAGAAAGATATCTTATGGGCACGATGTCGTCGCTTTCCAGAGGACAAAGAGCTAAGATTGCAATACAAAAGTCAAAGGAATCGTGTAAGTGCACTTATTCGTTCCAGAAAACGTCGGCATTTCCATGGGAAGTTTTTTCATTCACGCTTCGATACTTCTAAGACCTGGGCCCTTGTAAACGAGGTTAAGGGATGCTCTAGTAGGCCGTCCATTGATGACAATATAAAAAAAAATATTTCGGACCTAATGTATCATCAATTGTTGACGGTTTCAATTTTTTGTTTGCCAAATTTTCGGGTGTCTCCCATGATGAAGTTATCGCGCCCACTAATCTCAAGCGTTCTTGCTCAGCATCCGCCTTTCTGCCGGACATGACTAGGGAGGATTTACGTGCACTTTTATTTAGTTTTAATCCCAATAAGGCATCCGGGGCAGATAAAATCCGTCTCGGAGACCTACGTCGCAATTTTGAAGTGCTGGAAAATATCTTACTGCACATATTTAACGGAATTCTTAGCTTCGGAATAATTCCGGCTGGCTTGAAAAATCCAATAGTTAGACCAATTTACAAAGGCGGTGCTCGTGATAACTTTGAAAGTTACAGGCCAATATCTATTCTCCCTTGCTTAGCGCTAATTTTGGAAAAACATATATTAAAAACAATGACTACGTTTCTTGACAAGTCTGATCTATTGTCGCCGACACAGCACGGTTTTACAGCGGGGCGTGGCACCGATTCGCTGTTAGAGGAACTCGTGGACTCGTTACACGCAACATTTGAAAACAACAAATTTGCCTGCGCACTTTTTTTAGACCTTTCTAAGGCATTCGACACCATCAGTCATAAGGTACTATTGAAAAAAATATATGACTACGGTTTTAGGGGGCCTTTTTACCGTATCCTTCAAGATTTTTTGACAAACCGGACACAGCACGTTTCGCTTTGTAACGCCACCAGTGACAATGTACCTTTGAAGGCCGGAGTGCCTCAGGGCTCGGTTTTGTCGCCCCTTTTGTTTAATCTATACGTGAATGACCTGGCTAAGACTGTTTTAGGGTGCGATATTTACCAATACGCTGACGATACGCTTTTAGTTTCACGACATATAAATTTCCACGATGCTATTTCGTTATTGCAAACCAATGCTTCCCGAGTAATAGATTGGTTTGAAGCAAATTATATTACAATTAACATTCAAAAAACGAAACTTGTGCGTTTCAGTAATCCTCTAGAACGGCATTGTCCAGATATTCCTTTCTTAATGCACTCTTCCAAGTGTACACATTGCAGGTGTACGCCTCTTAAATTTGTCAGCACAGTCAAGTACTTGGGAATATTTTTTGATGCTGATCTATCTTGGAACTCTCATCTCGCTTATGTTGCAAAAAGACTGCGAAGTGTATCGTGTATGTTGTATTGTACAAAAACGTTTTTCCCTTTTTCGGTCAGGAAAATTATAGTTAATGCATTAGCCTACGGCTTGTTGCGTTATGGCATTACTGTATATGCTAACTGTTCTGTCCTCTGGCATGATAAAATTGACGCTATTTTAAAAAGTATTCTAAGGGGAGTGGCGTACACTTCGCTACCTGTGTTGGGTGATGATTTATTTGTTCTCTTGGGTCTCCCGCGCCTTTCAGCCCTCTTTAGTAGATGCGTAATTAGCAAGCATTACTGGACGAGTCCCTTCAAGACGCCTCAAGTTGAAAAGCGCGTTCTTAGAGGAAGCAAACCTTTTGTCGTTTCGCGTGTTTATACTAAGTATGGAAAAAGACTGCGTTCCTTTTATGTCCCTGAGCTCTTTAACAACATGTCAGATACGTTTTTTGAAATAACTTCCAAGCGCCAGTTAAAAAGAGCTTTGCGAACGTTATGCTAGAGTTATGTGTGCCCAACTTTGGATTATTTAACTAATTTCTATATGTTTACTCTTCATCTCTCTTTTCTTTTTTTTTCTTTTTTTTTTGTATACGTCGACAGCGCTGAAAAGTATCTGCATTGCTTCGTCTTCGTTTCTTGGGTTTTCGCCGCTACTTTTCGGCTAAGTTTGGATTTGTAGTTTCATGCGCTTTTGTTCGTGCTTTTGTTTTGTTGTTTAGCTTATTCCAACTTCGATTGTTTATAGGTTGCATTTGATCCCATTGTGTTTAGCTACTTCGCAAATGTTTTGTGATTGCTAATATCTTTTTTTTGTGTACTATAGTTTTGTTCCTTTACGCCGCTGCTGGGTCCAGTCCCACAAGCCGCTATTGGCTTTCGACGGACCCGCTTTTTCATGTATTGTATTGAAATCTGTACAATAAAATTATTATTATTATTATTATTATTATTATTAATATTATTAATATTATTAATTATTATTATTATTATTATTATTATTATTATTATTATTATTATTATTATTATTATTAAAATTATTAAATATCATTAAGATTATTATTATTATTAATATTATTATTAATAAGCAAGCGGCGACGAAGCAGGCTATGTAGGCGGCAACCCAGGCGGCTGGTCAGCGAAACGGCGTGCGACATCCCGTACCATCCCTCTCCCTCTCCTGGTTTCTCTTGTTATTAGGGATGTCGCGAACTTTTGTCGAACCGGATTATTAGGTCGAACTTTTGGGGTTCAACTGTTTCGACGAACCTTCGAACTTTTAACCAGATTCTACCGGTTCGACTTTGTGGACTGTGTGGCCAGACCTTGATACAAACATGTTATGTTTGGAGAATTTTTTTTATGCAAAGGGTTATTTTAATTTTATGAACAGAAATTAATAACTTAATTTTTTGTACTGTATTACCTGAAATAACCAATCAGAGCTGCCCTTAATTCATCCCTTAGGCCCGCTTCAGACGGAGCAATTTCACCCAGCAACTTGACGTCGCAACACCAGCAACACGGGCCGTCCGCGTTCACACGCAGCAACCGAATTGCTCCGACTTGCTATCATCATCATTCACTTTGAATTTTCTTGTACAATTTAGACGCCCAGCTACGCGCTAAAAACGTGTTTTTTTATTTTTGAATGGCGTTGAGAATACTAACTCATCTTTCTGAAAAGGTTTATTTCCAAAAACGACCGATTTCAAACCAGAACCAAGTCTTTAGCTGTCATCATCACCACCACGGGGGTGTCACGTGAAAACATCGCGTCCCTGATTGGCTGCTGCCGCTTCAAACGGCTCGAGTTGCTCGTCCGTTTCGAGCCGGACCCGATCGCAGCAATTCGCGTCGATCTAGGGAAAGCTAGGGAACAACCCGCCAGCAACCTCAAAATTGCTGGAAAAGTTGCCCCGTCTGAAGCGGGCCTTAGCCATCACCATATAGCCCGAAGCCAACTGGCCAGCCCGACGCGCATGAGCATAGCAGTCGACCACTAGTCAAATCTTTGTCGAACTTTTCAAAAGAAGTTCGAAAAAGTCGAACCTAGTCGAACTCGAACCTTGATCGGTTCGCGACATCCGTACTTGTTATCCAATGTTATCGTTCGTTCTCTTTCGTCTCTCTTTCGCCTCTTCGCTCGCTCAGATGTGGCGCACCGGTAGCGCCGTCTGGTAGGCTCTCCATAAAAAAAAAATACCAAGAAAAAAAAATGCGCATCCAACAGACGTCAGCAACGAGGGAAATACAACTTCGGGCATGTTGGCCAGTTTAATTCTCTTTTAGGTTGTATTACATTCTAATATCTGACGTGCGGTCTCTTTAGATGATAGTAAAGAGAGCTGCATTGTCTTCTCACAACCTATAATGAAGCGGAGTTTCCCTTTAAAACAGTTTCATTTGGGCAGTCACGCACAAGCGCTCCTATGGGGACAAGGTATGTTGTGCACTTCACTTTATTTTCTTGAAGACCTCCTTCGGAGGTATTACGTAAGGGTGGGTTACAACAAACAAATAGACCTAAATGCTAAAGGTCTTCTTTAATGAAGGTAATGAATTACATGTTCCATGAAAGTTAATGGGCAGATGATGGCAGCAATCTGGCAGGAAAGGCCGTTGCACTCGGAGGCTGCTCGGGGAAAAAATTAGGAGAAAAAGTGAAAGGCTTTTACAATTCTCTGTAACGCCGAATTAGAGCGCAGCTCTTGAGGAGGAGGAGGGGAGGATACGGAGGGGAGGGTATGCCCCTCCTCTCCCTTCGTACCTTCACCTCCTCATCTCCCGCTCCCCTTCCATTCAGCGGGAAATTTTCGCTAAATTTCCCGCTAAATTTAGCGGGGAAAATGATTTGGTGTTGAGGTCATGTGACGTCAATTTCCCCGCTAAATGTAGGGGGGGGGGGATTTTTGCGCTAAATTTAGTGGGAATTTTTTCCGCTAAATTTAGTGGAAAACGTTTCCCCGCTAAATTTAGCGGAAACTTTTCTCCGCTATATTCACCGGGAAGAACAAAGCTAGCGGGAAAATTTTCCCCTTAAATTTAGCGGAAACTTTTCTCCGCTACATTCACCGGGAAGAACAAAGCTAGCGGGAAAATTTTCCCCTTAAATTTAGCGGAAAGAATTTTCCCACTAAATTTAGCGGGAAAATTTCCCATCACGCAACGCGCGTGGTTGCGTCGGCGCCGACGGCGACGCCGCTCAACCCGGAAACGGACGCACGAAAACGCGTTGGTTTGAATCGCGCTTTAAAGCGCGATCCAGACCAACGCGTTTCTGTGCGCGCGTAGGTCGTGCGCTTCCCGGAAATTGCATATTTCGTGACGTTTTTGCTATTTCCGGTGCGCTTTCTGAGTCGCAAGCGTGCGCGACGGTCAGGACGTACGTGCGCCTTCGGGCGAGCGGAGAGCATCTGCGCCGGACGGCAAAAAAAAAAAAAACAAAAAAAACGCGGAGCCGGAACTTGTGTCCTCCACTGATTGGCCGGGAAAGGAGCGCCCTACTACGTCACAGCGCGTTTTTCTGAGCGTTCAAAAAAAGTTAAAATCATCCAACTTTCTTATGCGGGTCCGGAAGGCGCAAGGAATCAGCGCGACGTCATGAAATACGCCATTTTCGTAAAGCGCACGGCCTACGCGCGCACAAAAGCGCGTTGGTCCGGATCGCACCTAATGGTACGTTTACACCTGAGAAGAAATCCACTGCCGCGGGAGCGGATTCTCTCCCGGCGGTTCTGTTTACATCTATTTCCTTCGAGCGGCGGCGCCGGCTGTGGCTGCTGTTCCCGTAACATCCCGTCGAATATGACGAGAAGGCGCGAGAGTTCCCACGTCGGCTGTCTCTCCCGGGCCGTTGCTGCTCCCGGAAGAGCGCGTACTCGTGACGTAGGCCGCGTCGCGCTGCGCAAGGATGTCACTTCCGCTCAGCGAAACGCCTCGCTCGGCGGCAGAAATAGGTCCTGGACCAATACGGCTCGCCGCCGCGTTTTCCGCCCATCGTTTCACCCCAGCGGGGCCTGGGGCAGTAGGTGACTGTCGGCGCCCGGGTAACTTTCTGAATGACCTAGCGTAGATCCCAACGTGACCTCTCAACGTCAAGCGGGTCCTACATGAATTTAAACTGGCCTCCATCATTCTGATAATCAATGAGTGTGACATGCGTAAAAATAAAAGCATTCCGTAACCAAGCATAAAGGCCGGTTCAGACACTTGCGTTTGAGTGCGTTTGACTGCGTTGCGTCGAGAACCGAAAGCGAGTCACCGGCACATCTGTGCTTCGTATGAAGCGTGGAATCCAATTCAAGGAATCATCTTGGCACGCGATGTAAGCCGCAGGAATGTCCTGGTTTTTCGCTGCCGCAACGCAATCAAACGCAGTCAAATGCAACTGTCTGAACCAGGCTTTAGTCATACGCGAGACACATCGCGGGCTACTCGCGTTTATCAGAACCATCATGGGCAGTTATTTGCTTATAGAGTTAGAGAGCAATGTTAGAGTGTGTTTTCGTCTGAGTTGTGATGGACCACCGGGAAGATATGTCCTTGTTGGTGGGCATCAATAAATATACATAGAGCGTAACCGAATACCAGAGAAGTAGCATACCTGATTGCCTCGTGAGAAGTGGGGCCTGTCGTGCAGCACACCCGTGACGCAGCTGAACATGTGATTAATGTAGGACCAGACGCTTTTTCTAGAAAAACATATATATATTTGTGTTCTTTTGACAGACAACTATTCACGTTGCCAGCACGTTTGACGCGGTATCTGAACTATAATCTCAAGTGTTTTACCCCCCTTTCCACGTGCACTGAAGCTGGACAAATCAGTGCTGCCACAGGCAAGGAATTTGGCGAACTGCACTGCTGTCACATCGAGTAAACAATGGGACAACTCTGTCCATCAGCGCGAGGAAAACATGTTTTCGGCTACCCTGTCCCATTTAGGGAACAGCAACTGTCGGGAAACATATTTTTGTCACCCGGAAACCGTGTTCGCCGATTTGTGGTCCGACAGTTGGAGAACACCCTGCACCGCGCTGACGGCGCGGCCCGCACGGGGAACACTCCGCCATCTTGATTGTTTACCTTGGTTCGTGTGTGGCGCGGCGGCAATAGAACCTTTCCGAAATTCAGTCTGGCCACTTGGATCACTATCATCATCTGTGGAACGGCATCTGTGCCATACCTGGCTATAAAACCGGGCAGCGGGAGGCACCACGACACTGGGCACGGCAGCTTCTCGGACATGAGGCTTAAAAACCCTTTCGTCTTTATTATACAGATTTTGCTCGACGCTCTGCTGGTGCCTATCAGCGTGGATGATGTAACCCTCGGCAAGATTTCGGTGGGCGGCATCCCGCTATCTGCATCCGTCATCAGACGTTTTGACCCACCGGCCACAAGCGAGCGTCACAAGCATCGGACCCACCCACTTCAAAACGAATACCCGCGGCCTATCTTCGACAAGCCATCGTCATCGACAGCTTCGTTTGAGGCTATAAAACCGGGCAGCGGGAGGCACCACGACACTGGGCACGGCAGCTTCTCGGACATGAGGCTTAAAAACCCTTTCGTCTTTATTATACAGGTAAGGAGGCGCTACTCCCTATCTTTTCGTAGTAATGACGTATGCCTGATCTTGCTGCCGTGCCCACGGTCGTGTTATTCATTGTTGTGCAATGTGATCGTGTATTTAAAAATGCTACTTTTGCTTAGCGGCGATGTTGAGGTTAACCCTGGTCCGGACATTAAAATTATAATGGAACAACTTAAAGCCATTGCTAAAGATATACCGGAAATTAAAAACGAAAAGGTCACAACAAATGACAGACTCTCAGCTATCGAACAAAAGCTAGAAAGCCCCAGTACGCTACAAACTACCGTCAGTGCTTGTCAAGAAAAAATAACAGAACTTGAAGCTAACATTAAAACCATTTCTAAAAAGCTAGACGATTTAGAAAACCGAAGCAGGAGAGGAAACTTGATAATTTACGGAATCGAAGAAAGAGACACTGAAAACAGTGAAATACTTGAAAGAGTGGTTTCAGACGAAATCTTTGGTAAGCTTCTTAACACACCGATATCAGGCATCGAAAGAATTCACCGTCTGGGAAAAAAGACGGACCAAAAGATTAGACCTGTCATCCTGAAACTACTTGACTGCAGAGATAAGACAAGAGTGCTGAAAAATTGCTTCAAATTGAAAGGGACAGCGTTTTCTATCAGTGAGGATTTTTCACGCCCCGTGCAACAGATACGAAAGAAACTGTGGGAAAGCACTAAAATCAATCGAGATAAAAACGATAAAGTGTTCTTCACTTTCGATAAGGTCAGGGTAAACGGGCAGTTGTACGCATGGGACGAGGATAAAAATGACAAAGTTCCAATAGCAAAAAAACGATGTCACCGACTGCGCCTAGTTGATAGCCATGTTTTGCCGTCTAATGTTACAGTCCTTAATTTAAACGCAAGAAGTTCTCTAAATAAGGTAGATGCGCTAGAGTCTATACTCTTGGAATACAATCCAGAAATCGTTACAGTAACTGAAACGTGGCTACACCCATTAATATCCGACAACGAAATTGTGCCACCAGACTACATTATTCTAAGAAAGGATAGATTAACGAGGGGTGATGGGGTAGCAATTATCTTAAAACGCGGTATTTCCTATGTGCCTATGCCTGAGGTGAAAAACGTGGAATCTTTATGGTGTAAGGTCTCCTTTGAAAATTATTCTATCGGTGTCGGCGTTGTTTATCGTCCTCCAGACTCTGACCTACAGTATCTTCATAACCTCTATGACTACATGCTAGCAAATATTAAAAGCGATAAAATCATCATCACGGGTGATATTAATATGCCCGAAATAAACTGGGACTCGCTGCACCCTGGCCTGGATACTGCTGATGTTATTATAGACATGTTATTTGCGTTCAATCTAACCCAAATTGTCAGGGAACCAACCAGGGTGCAGGGATCGTCACGGAGCTTGCTTGACGTAGTGTTCCTCAGTGACCACTTTCCTCGGGCTCAAACTGACGTAGAAGTGGTGGAGGGGATATCTGACCATAAAATTGTTGTATGCACGGTACCTGTTCGTAGTTCCGCCATCTCCCATGGCTGCGCCAAATACGTGCTCGATTTCTACAAAGCCGACGATGCTAGCATTCAAACTTATCTTGCTCACGAATTTAACGATTTCCAAGAGCTCTATGATGAAACTGATATCAGTATTGACGAACTATGGCAAAAGCTCAAGTCAATTATTAATCACTGCATCACTAAGTTTATTCCTAGTAAACGTAAAATAATAAGGAAGCTCAACCCGTGGATTTCACGTGAAATCATTCACCTGAAGCGTAAACTTAAAAGACTAAGAAAGTCGTCCAAAAAGCGTCTGCTCACCAACAACAGTCCAACTATATCGCAACTATCTAGACTGCTCAAACTGAAGATTAAAGAAGCAAAGCACAAATACTACAATATTACCCTCCACAATTTTATGAAAGCATCACCCCAAAAATTCTGGAACCATATAATTCCTAGAAAGTCTAAAACTTCCAACATAAGTGCCTCGGAGGCACAAAAAATGGCAGAAGAATTCAGCAGTTTTTTTAAGTCCGTTTTCACAGCTGACAATGGCAAAGAAAACTTAATTCTACCTTCTAAAACCTACGCAGATAAAGACCTTGGTGGCTTACAAATCACAGAAGCAGGCATTTTAAAACTTTTACTCGACTTGGACGCAAAAAAGGGCACGGGTCCTGACGAAATCCCTAACATGTTTTTAAAAAAATACGCTGAATGGATGAGCAAGTATTTAAAGCAAATTTTTAACAAGTCTTTGAGTCTTTCTTTGGTCCCCGCAGAGTGGAAAGTCGCAAAAGTTATTCCTATTCATAAGTCTGGTGATAGCTCCTTAACTTCCAATTACAGACCTATATCCCTAACGTGTACTTGCTGCAAGATAATGGAACACATAATTTTGAAAATAACAGAATTCACTGAGAAACATAATATACTAAATGCACACCAGCACGGCTTTAGGAGAGGTTTGTCAACGACTTCACAGCTAATCGAGACTCTCCATGACTTTTCGATGGGTATAAACAATAGAAGACAAATTGACGTAATTTATTTAGACTTATCAAAGGCCTTCGACCGTGTTTCGCACGTCAAACTTGTAAAAAAACTCAGACACATTATGGGGGAGGGACCGATAATAAAATGGATAGAGGAGTATTTAAGAAATCGTTTTCAGTTTGTTTATTACGAAGGACAGGTGTCAAAACCAGTTGCAGTGGAGTCGGGAGTTCCACAGGGCTCTGTCCTAGCCCCACTCTTATTTCTTTTGTACATTAATGACATGGTTGATGGCACTGATGCAAACATAAGGTTATTTGCAGATGACTGCATTATTTATCGCGATATTTCATGTCAAGATGACCAAGCAATATTAAACAGATCTCTAAAGAAGGTATCAGACTGGTGCAGTGAATGGCAGATGGTTCTAAACACTGAAAAGACGGTTTGTATGTGCTTGACTAATAAGAAAAAAAATGTTCTTGAATTTCCTTACAGCTTAGACGGTAAAATTCTGCGCAGAGTAACTGAATACAAATACCTAGGTGTCGTGTTAACGTCTAATTTAAACTGGAATGCGCATGTCAAATCCGTATCTAGTAAAGCGCTCGTCAAATTATTTTTTTCTAAAAAGAACGTTAAAACACTCTAGTCGTGAAACCAAGTTGTTCACATACACCACACTCGTTCGCCCAGTATTAGAATATGCACTCGTTGCCTGGTTCCCGCATACGCAGACTAATGTAAACATCCTCGAAAGTGTTCAGAGGAAAGCGATACGATTTCTTTACCACAAGTATGGTCGCTTTGATTCCCCTACAGAATTGCTGAAAAGATCCAGCCTACTGACCATTGCTGATCGTGCAAAATTAGGAAGACTCAAATTTTTATATCTCCTCTTAAATGACGCCTTTAAAATAGACAAGACCAAGTACGTAAACTTTTCCCAGGCAAGAACAACAAGACATAAACACTGCAATACATTAACCGAATACTCTTTCAATAATAATACTTTTAGGTACTCTTTCTTTCCTTCAGCTGTAAGAGATTGGAACAGCCTTGATCCGCTATTTTTTAACTACACAAATGTGGATGCGTTCATTCAAGCTCTTGAACAAGACCTTCTTAGCAAGTTCGTGAGTTAGTTCTTTTCTGTTATGTTCTGTTTTGTTGTTCCAATATGAAAGAAAGTGACGATTTATAAAAATTACTGTTTTTCGCGCGCCTCAAAAGTTTTGTGCGTCGTTTTATTTGTACCATACCTGCTATAATCCCCCAATGGGGATTGGCAGTATTCTGAAAATAATAAATAAATAAAATACCAATGGCGGCCTTCTAGTGACTGATAAAGGAAGACGTTGAAGATGATCCTAAGCGGAGGATGCGAGGCCTGTACATTCGGGGGGTCTGTACGACGCTACGTAGGAATGGAACACAAGAGCTACGTAAGTGTTTATTTACTCAGATTCAGTCAATCTGTGGGCGGCACACAATCGGCTTTAAAGCACTTTGGTGTATAGAATTTTCTCGAGGCATCTGAGTGGGTTGGAGCTTTGTTCTGAATGCAGGTTCTTGGTCACCATCGAACTGAAAGTGATCGAGAAAGAACTCACACTGGACAATTCCTCGCATGCCGTTGACCTGCGAAAGTGACGGTGCCGATACAAGTTAATTTCCGCCATTGATATGGCAAAACCTAGACTGCTTTACAAACCACCAGATGGCACTGAATTTCGGAAAGGGTCTAAAAAGAAATACCGGCTGGTTCTGGCAGCACAGCTATCTGGGTAGGCAACGGTGTGGGTATGGGGGAACTTGGCTAGGCTTGGCTATGGTGGGCTGCAATAACTTGGTTAGAGCTTGTCCGGTTGAATCCAGCTGGCTACTCACAGGCCATCACCTTGCCTCCTCGAGAGAACGAGGACGAAGACGGTGGGGTGTTTTGAGTGAGTTTCCATAGCGAAGCATGGACACTTTCTTCAAGGGTGCCGCCATCTTGAATTGTCGTCACTTCCAGTATGGGCGGAAACATTGTTTTGCCGTCGCGACGCCTGTAGAAGACACTTAGGATATAAGCATAACCGTCACACATTATCGTTTTGCCTCCCCCTTATTTTTTGACTAGTTACAGGTTGGAACGTTTTAGCATTTTTTCGTCGCCCATACCGGATACGGCTATTAGGTGGCTGGGGTCGAGAGTACACAGAAAAGGTCTATATATATGAGCAGTTTAATATATGCTATGCAGGTAAGCTCTCGGTAGAGTTATTAGCGGCGAGATGTTTTGGTGGCGCCCTCCTGTGGTTCCCCCTTGTGACGTCATTACCTTGCAAACAACAAGTTCGATGGTGTTTGTTATTAGCATGGTGGAAGCTTGAAATCATTGCGCTCTCAAAGGAACACTGCCAACACCGTCAAAATTAAAGTTCTTTCATTGCTCTTATTTCCGTCGATGATAAATCCCCTTTCCGACGTCATAGTCAGCGTTCGGCCAATCGTGGAAGGCCGACCACAGCGACGCTTTCGGTCGCGCACGGGGCTAATAGGCTCCCTATGGGAGCCAGAGTTGCGCGTTCACGCATGGCATGTGGATCCAGCTCCTCACGTGACTGAATTCGGCGAATAGCAGCGCCGCGCGTTCGAGGCGCGCGGCGGGCTCAAAAGCCTGGGAACGTACGCCGGGGCGCGTGCAACGTCTACTTTGCTGCACGACACTTGATACGGCTCCTCACGTGATCGGATCTCGGCGAAAAGCGGCGAGGGCGGCACGCGGCATGTGAAATCAAACGCGGAACTCTGGCTCCCGTAGGGAGCCTATACAGGAACTCTAGCTCTCGGCATTTGATAGCTCCATCTTGAGTGGTGGCATGTAGACTTTTTCATACCTTTCACATACGATGGGGCTTGCTGTGATAACCTAATTGGACCACCTGCACCGGGAATTAAAATCGGTCGTCTTGTCGTAGACGAAGTGGTCGTGAGCTTAAACGTGACGTTCAGTCTGATACGAATCTCTCGCGATTCAAGCTCGCAATCGTCTGACTTCATAAATAAGGATTCTTGGTGAAAATGCGAAGCTCGATAACACTGCAGCCACACTCGCGCTGCAGCTTCTTGTGCTCATGGCACACTTTCTGCTATTGTTTTTATGCGTTTTAAAATTATTTATCCATCCGACGACCACGCCGTGGTAGCGAGACAACCGTAGATTTTCGGAAATTGCAGCACGGTAAAAAGGAGCACTCGGAACTAACTCATGCACGACGTCCGTTTTTAAGCCTTTTCGCCCATACCCTTGGCGGTTGCATACCCTGTGTCAGCGGGCAATCCAAAAATTCACCAGGTTGAGGATACGTCAGTTACTGGCTGGTTTTGAGGTTATGCGAAAAAGGTCTATACTCTGTTTCACCTTGTGTTGTACCGCAGGAAAGGCTACAAGCGCGAGCTCCTTGCTCTAGGACACACATCGGCGGCACAAGCTCTCATTCACCAAGGGCAGCTGCCAACGCTATGAGCTCGCGCTTCTAGCCTTCGCTGCGGTACAACATAAGGTGAAACGGAGTATAGTGCGTTCGAAGGGCCAGAAATTACCACGGGACTACCAACATTACTGGAGCAAGCTCAGTTTCGCAGCTCCCTATTCTCGCCTGCAGAGGCGAGTGGCCCAGGTAGCGGTCACGAGAACTAGTGGCGCTGCAGTCGGATCTTACTTTCCTGTGTCGCGCGCTACCACCGCGTTGAGAGCTTCCTTTTCTTTTTCTTTTCTTCCTTTTATTTTTAATTCCATGTGTATTCTAGCAATACAAGATGAAGATGAAGTGTAATACATCACAGAGGTGAGAGTCAGCGCAGTGTGAGAGTTTTTTTCTTTGTGTGTTTGAAATTTATTTTTGTGTGCGTCTCTTTTCTTGCGCTGTGATGTGTTAGTATGAATCACCAACTCGACCAAGTTCAAGTTTTGCTATTCAAACTTGGCGGACCGACAATGCGGAAGTAAGACTCGACTGCAGGGCTGCTAGTTCTCGTGACCGCCACTGAGCCCACCTCGATGGCGGAGCTGTGAACCTGAACTTGCTCCGGTAACATTGGGGACGACATCAACCAGTGGCTGCGATTAGAAAACTTGACCGGGGGAGTATTTTACACTCTTTATTTTATCAAAATGTTCTTCGTTCGATGACGAAGTGGCTAGCCCTAACCGAGGAAGATGAGATCGCTACTATGTTAGGGATTTACGCAAGCGTATAAACTGTTTCTGTACTGTTCTGTATTTCAAGCAATTGCTGTTTTTAGTTTACAATTGAGTTAGCACTGGCAGCACCACAAAGCGTCTTTTGTTGCGTGGTGTTGAGCAGAACTGTGCTGCGCTTATAACGCAATGTATATTTTGTAATAGCGCCGACCAGAGCCGCCGCAGTGATCTCCGTGGCTCTGTATACCCACGGCCGCTTTCGCGAACCGAGGTGTTGAACGGACATGTTGGCTGCTGTTTCTCCCACACAAGTTCGGCGTGTCGGATGTGTAATGACTTGAGCCGGACACATTGCTGTCTCGGTTACGACTGGTAGGTTTCACTTTTCCGTTCCGATAACAAACAGAAAACAAGGTTGACAACCGAAAACACGAAGTCCGCTAACCATAGCGAAACCAGTGAAACTTGTCACTACATTACATCCCTCCCCTCTTAGCAAGATGCACAGTCTCGTTAGTTAATACACATAAGGTCCCAATCGGGAGACTGGCCGACGCAGTCTTGATGACCTTCGAGGAGGAGGACTTGTCGGCTGGTCATGGAGCTCTGCATTTGTTGAAGGCACTTGTTCCGTTGGCTCTTGACGACAGGTGATGGGTGGCAGTTGAATAGCATTGTCCCGGCTCGTTGGGTTGATGCTCACGTCTAGCCAAGCCTTGCGCAGCTGGTCACGGTGGCGTCGATGAATCTCTCCGTTTTCCTGCTGCACTCTGTACGAGACTGGGCCCATTATGGCAACCACCTTTGCTGCTTTCCATCGCGGGCCAGGGATGAAACTTCTCATGTAGACCGCATCCCCAGTTGGAACTTCTTCACCTTTGGGTCTGGTCTCTCCGGTTCCCTAATCCGATCTGGATGAAGCCTGCCCAGTTGGGAACGCAACTTCCGTCCCATCATGAGCTCAGCTGGTGTCTTGCCAGTCACTGAGTGGGGGGTGGTGTGCTGTTTGAACAGAAATCGCGAGTTTCTGCACTGGGTATCTCCTTGCGATTGCTTCTTGAGTGTCGCCTTCACCTCCCTCACCATCCGCTCTGCCCTGCCATTGATTGCAGGGTGGTATGGAGCTGTGTACACAAAACGGACAGCATTGAGCCTGAGGAAGTCCTGCAACTCTTGGCTGGTGAATGCAGTTCCATTATCAGACACAATGACGTCCGACAAACCATGTGTTGCAAAACATTTGCGCAGGCTCCTGATTACGGCAGTAGAAGTCATCGATGGCATGATCTCTACTTCCACCCAGTTGGAATATGCATTGACGATTACCAAGAAAACCTTGCCCTTGCCTGGACCTGCGAAGTCGATGTGCAACCTGCTCCAGAGCTGCTCTGGTTTAATTCAGAAGTGTACTGGTGCCTTGGGGTCGCTCTGACGGTTGGTTTGGCACTTGTCGCAGTAGCGCATAAACTCCTCCATCTCTTGATCGAGTTTCGGCCACCAGACTAGGCTACGAGCCATTGCCTTCATCGCCGTCATTCCAGGATTATTTGCGTGCAAGAGCTGTAGGACTTGGCTCCTTGCCGCCTTGGGGATCACCACACGGTTACTCCATAACAAACAGTCTCGATGCACTGACAATTCCGTTTGTCTCACTTCGAATGGTGCAAAGTCTCCACCAGAACTATCATCGGGCCATCCGCTGAGCACCCACTGCTTCACCCTTGAGAGCACGGTGTCCTTTTCAGTCAAGCCCGCAATGTCAGTAGCCAGAAGTGGGGGGTACTGGACGGCTTCAAGCAACAGGATGTCACCGGGTGGTGCTGGTTAGTCAACCACTCCAGGCAGTGGCAGCCGGCTTAGACCATCCGCGTTAGAGTTGTCTTGACCCTTCCGGTACTTGATCTGGTAGTTGTAGGCACTCAACAGGAGTGTCCACCATAGCATTCGAGGCGAAAGGACCTCAGACATGCGCTTGTCTGTGCCGAACAATACCAGTAGCGGCTTATGATCTGTTATGATCGTAAAACTTCTTCCTGCCGGATACTTGTGAAAGTGCCTAACGCCGTAGACAGCGGCAAGACCTTCATGGTCAAGTTGTGCATAATTCCGCTCGCTCTTGCCAAGAGTACGTGAGGCATATGCGATAGGAAGCTCATTCCCGCTGTCGTCTTGGTGTGCCAACACTGCTCCAAACCCCCCTGGTGAGGCGTCACAGCATAGCACCAGAGGACGGCTGGTGTCATACTTCACCAAAAGCGACTCAGAAGTCAACAGTTTCTTGAGGCTTTCAAAAGCGTTCTGGTGTTCCCTTGTCCAGGCCCACTTACGCCCGTCGTCTAGCAGGCGATGCGAAATCTCTGCAACCTCTGCCTTCCCTTCCAGGAATCGACTGTAGAAGTTCACCATTCCCAAGAAGGCCTGTAGTTCCTTTTTGTTAGTTGGAGCTGGAGCGCTGTGGATTGCTGCGACCTTGCTGGCACTTGGGTGAATCCCCGAGGCATCGATCTTGTGTCTAAGGTACTCTATTCTTGTCTTGCCAAACTGGCACTTGTCCTTGTTGACCCTCAGTCTGGCGTCTTGTAACCGTCGCAAAACGGCCTCCACACGCTCGTTGTGCTCTTGTTTCGTCTTTCCTGAGATGATGATATCATCCAGGTATGCTACAACACCAGGGATTCCAGAGATAAGACTGTCGACGACACGCTGAAACAGTCCCGGCACTGCCGAAACACCGAAAGGCAGTTGTCGGACTCTGTACAGTCCTTTCAAGGTGTTGATCGTGAGGAGCTCTGCAGACTCATCGTCCAGCGTCCGCTGCTGGTAGGCCTGCGCGAGGTCGAGTTTCATGAAGATGCCGCTGGTGCCTATTGCCGCAACGACTTCGGTGGTGGTCGGTAGACGGTAAACATTGCTTTTCACTGCCTTGTTCACCGTACTTCGATAATCCCCACACTGTCTCAGGGACCCGTCTTTTTTTCTTACCACTACCAGTGGCGTTGCCCAGCTGGCATACTGGGTGGCTCCAAGATGCCTTGCTTCTGGAGGCGGTCCAGCTCGTTGTTGACGTCTTCAGGAAGGGCAAATGGCACCGGACGACACTTGAGGAACTTCGGCTCGGCGGCGTCTTTCAGTTCAATGTGAAGGGGTTCTCCTGTGAATCCTGGCAAGTCGCTGCCGAAAATCTTCTGAAAAGCTTCCGTTAGATCCTCTTCGGAGCTGCTCAGCTTTTGGATGCCTTGCACTCCAATCCCCAGCGCTGGAAACCAGTTCCTACCCAGCAAACTTTTTCCTTGCCTTCCGACCACTAGCAACGGTAATGTTGCAACGTGATCTCTGAACAAGACGTCAACCATCGCTTTACCGAGGGTCGCCAGCGTTTCACTGGACCATGTGTTCAGCTTGGTGCTCGATTCCACGATAGGGCTATTTTTTTTTAGCTTGCTTCATTTTTCCTGCACGTGTCTTCGATGACTATCGAACAAGATGCACCAGAGTCTACTTCCATGGTTACTTGATCATTTGCAATGGAAACCTCGACCATGTACTTCTTTGGTGCCTCGGTTAGCTTGTAGATGAAGAATCACTCATCCACTTCGTGCACCTGTTTTGCGTTTCCACGCTTGCTCCCCGTCGCTGGCCTCACCGCCTGTTTTTTCGAACGGCACGCTGGCGCGATGTGCCCTAGCATCTGTCGACACTTATAACATGTCGAAGTCTTGAACTTGCATGAAGTTGGAAGACGTATACCGCTATAACGGTAGCAACTCTCTTTCTTTTCGTGAGGCGAGCTCTTCTCTGCGGTTGCAAGCACGCTGGCGTCGCCGTCCGCGACTCTCTTTCGATCCTTGTTGATGTCCTTTAGCTGCCTGGCTGCGGCTTCCGCCGTGAGCGCCAAGTCATACGCCGCGTCAAGCGTCAGCTTGTGTTCGGCGAGAAGCCGATCACGGAGCATGACATCGAGCGGCAACTGTTTATGCCCGAACTCACAGTCGCCCGCTCGCTCGCGGAGAGCTGTCACGTAGTCGGCGATGCTTTCCCCCGCCGCATGATTCCGTTTGTAAAACTTGAATCTTGCGTAGAGCTCGGAAGGCCGCAGGTGCATGTGCGACTCACTGCTGCCACAATGTCTGCATAGTTCGCTGTCGTCGGACGACTAGGCTTTACCAGCGTAACTATGAGCGAGTACGTTTCGGCGCCGCAGCAACTGAGTAAAACCGCGCGCTTTTGTTCTTCGCTAGCCAGCTTGTGACACACGCAGTACGTCTCCAACCTTTCGACATACTCTTCCCATGCGGTCCCTGTTCCGAGCTGGTATTCTCCGATGCCGTTGGTTGTCATACTGCCGCTGCTGCCGCTGTGGCCGCTTCTGCCGCCGTGGGTCTTTCTTTGTTCTCTAACTGACGTGAATCCCGGAGAAAAGCTCACCGGAGAAAAGCTAACCGGAGAAAAACTCACCGGAGATAAGCTCACCGGAGAAAAGCTCACCGGCCATTGAGCTTATGCGGAGAAAAGCTCACAGATTTTTTTTCTTCTTTTTATATGGAGGCTGTTGGAACATGCGCAACATATATCATTTTATTATCATCCAAATTCGTCAGCTTTGTAAACAAGAAAATGTCGTTTTTTTGTATATTGCTCCCAAATTAATAATTGCGGGCGAGTGTTTTCTGTGACTTACTCTCTATCTCTAGGCAACGAAAGCCTAACGAAAACGTTATGAACTTGAAGAACAGGAAAAAGTTCGAAAACTAGTAATGTCTGCCAAAAACCTAAAAATCAAAACCGTAAATGCCGAAAATCCGAAAGTGAATGCGCAACAACGCGGTGCCTGAAATTCTCTTTGAAGCTTTTGTTAACCTTTGAAAACAGGATAGAACAGTCAGTAGGATATCGAGGCTTCTTTCTTTCGCGGACATGCACGTTTTCTAGCCGTTCGTGCTGGTGTTTCCACTCGTTGCCTTTGTGCGATAGTGCCCTTCTACTGCGAACCACCCGTGACCTTCAGAGCTGCACACTCTCAGCGTTGTTACTCGTGACCTATGGAAGAAGTAGTCTTCTGTAAGGGAGCGAATAGGGCGAGTTGGTAAACGTTATACATGATGAAAACCGCTCTAACGACGACGACGGAGTGAATACAACAAACACGACAGGACGAGGCTGTTCTCGCAACTAAAGGTTTGTTAGTGAAATTAACAGAAAGAAAACAGTGTTGCCGACACTGATTACATCAACAAATACCTAATTATTTATTAGGTACTACACAATATTTGGAGCTGAAACGGTTTACACACGGCTATTCATATTAGCTCGCAAATAACAAACCTCTTTATCTGACAAAGCCACCGACGGCGCACTGTCAGCTGTCAATAAATTGTTGACTTTTTTACCGGTGTACGATGTTCTGATTTTATACTTGCGGCGTCATTAATATACAAAATGGGTGATTACTAATTTCTAAGGAATTAGTAAATATGCCCAATGAACTTCAAGAATATTACAAAAAAGAGGACATATTTTTAATGAAGTGACGAATCCGAATTGTGTTAAATTGCCACGTTTGACGCAGAATCCGCTCAGTTAAAAAGATCGGTGAGCTTTTCTCCGCATCCGCTCAAAGGCCGGTGAGCTTTTCTCCGCATCTGCCGGTTTTGCGGTGAGCTTTTCTCCGGTGAGCTTTTCTCCGGTGAGCTTATCTCCGGTGAGCTTTTCTCCGGTGAGCTTTTCTCCGGTGAGCTTTTCTCCGCCGCCCCTCTGTGCCATCGCACCAGTGGCGTAGCCAGGAATTTTTTTCGGGAGAGGCTGAGGTGGCTGGGAAGTCCATGACTTGGGAGGCAGAGAGGGGGAGGGGAGTCAAAATGCATGTGTATATTATAGGGTCGGCTTGAGTTCGGGGGGGGGGGGGGGGGCAAACTGAAGCCCCCCCCCCCCCCCCCCCCCCCTCTCTGGCTGCGTCCCTGCTTCGCACGCTTGGATACTCATCAAGAATTGACACCGTGGGGATCTGTTTCGCGAGTGCAATGTGCGTGAAGCCGTATGTGCCTCTGGAGCAGCGTTTTACTTTACTTGCTCTGGCGACTGTATTTGTAACTTGCGGCATTCGCAGTCCAGAAACGAGCTTGATCCAACGTCCAATGGTGAGGGAAGAGGGGGAGTAGGCAGTGGCGTCACTGGGGTCAGCGGCACCCGGGGCGGTGGCCCGCAGCTACCGCCCCCCCCCCCCCCCCCGCCTCTGGGTGCAGCGCTCCGGGAGTCCCGCCGCGACACCCCCCGGAGCGCTGCACCCAGGGCGGTCCGCGCCCGCCCCCCCTTGTTGACGCCACTGGGGGTAGGTACGTCTTTGTTTCGTCGTTAGATGTTTTACAGAATACCGCGCACAACAGCTCCTCATATCACTGATCAGTGCTGGCTCATTATCAACCTACTTCATTGCACTTGACGTTTGAGTGCGGCTCGCCTAATTGCATGTGATTAGTCAACAGACTGCACACAACCGTATGGGCCGCGCTTCAAAAATTTTAATTCTCGCCGTCTTATAATTTTTTCTTCGAAAACCCTCTTTGCTCCACAGCGTTGCTCTATGTGTGCTGCCATGTGATCCATTAGAGTGGATTTGGAACATAGGCCATGTTCCAAACCGTACAGATTGTTTTCCCTCCTTTATTGACGGTAACTCGCCGGAACAGCTGGACGATCCAGAACTCCAAGGCCGATATATGATGCAAAGACATCTACGCGCGACACACCTTCAAAACTTTGCCGCGGCGCCGATTCGTGATCGGTATAGAAGCGTGCGAAGGCGCAGAGACGCAGAGCTTCGGCGTGCCAAGGAAGCTTTGATCACGCCGCGAGACCGGAGAAACTTGCATTCGACGAGTTGTGCATTTCTCTGCGGCACTGTGCTTCCGTAAAAATTTCCACGTGCTCTCAACGGCAATTTTCACGGCTTACACGGGGTTTAAACTTCTTCAGCGAATAACGACGAACGAGTAGAAAACGTGTCTTCAGCTCGCTGCCGCCAGCCTCCGCAACGCTCCGAAAACGCGATTTTTCGAGATGAAAGATGACCGTCCGGTGCCCGCACTCAAACTCTAAAAACAACAATACTAACATTGTTTTTAAAAATTAGTCTAAAACCAAAGAATACTACTATAAATTGTAAATTTGATTTACGCAATTATGCTGTTTTTATTATATATCCAACCTCGCCAGATGTATTGCTTTCTCCACTTTTTTGTTTTGTTTTTGATAATGATTTAGCTATGAAAGGACGAGCGTGTTGTTAACGGTACTGATTATGAGGAAGTTGTCGTTTGTCGTTGTTGCCCGCCCCCCTTTGTCCCTTCCTCATATTCAGTACGGATTTAACTATGTTTTAAAGTTTCAGCAATAGACCATGACGATGCTGCTGATGATGATGATGCGGCTTTTCCCTTTATAACGGGCGAGCTCGAAGAATCTTCGTGCCCTAGCCTAAAAAACCTATAAGCTTCTGTTTTAAATTTTTTTTCCAGTGTTCCAGACGTGCTTTCGTCCTTCGCACGCACTGCATGGTAGAAATGTCATGCCTGTATTGTGGAGGGTCGTCTGCTGCCACTCGTATTACAGTGGCCTAGAAGGGGATAGTGTGTTCACCCCCCTCTCTTCTCCGTGCTTTGCGTTGAAGCCGCCGATGTCGTCGCACTAGAGTCCGCTAGGGGCGCTGCCGCAGTGTTCCACCTGATGGCAGGGGGGTAAAGCTGGGTGAGGAGGAGTGGCAAATCCCGTGTGCCGACATCCTGGGTCCCGAGTGAAAGATCGCGAAAGAGAGCGACAGAACACGAGAAAAAGAAACCAATGTTGCCAGCTGAAGGACGACAGTCGCAATGGTAATCGCGAAGACTGAAAACTCTCAGCAATACAAACAGTGATAATTTAACGTTGTAAACTAAATTATGAGCTATTCTAACGCTTATAAAAAGCAGTATACTCATTACGCTGCATTAAAGGGCAACTCCGGCCAAAACTCAAAATGAAATAAATTACTGGTATCGCTGTAGTGACACAAAATACGACCCCAGCCGAAATATTACGTCCGTGAGACACCGCATTCTCAACTAATGCCGATAAGAAAAATGCGACCTGCCGCGAGCCGCTGCTCCTTAGCGGGCGGCCAGCTGGTTGCCGATCGCTAAAGCAACATTGGGCCGTGACGTCAGTATCGTTCTCTTTTTTTTCCTCCGGTCCGGGCGTTGCGCGGAGTGCGCTTCTTTGAGCCGCTACCACCGCTACTACGGCTTGTGATTGGCGTGTTTAGCCGTTGCTTTTATCTGTAGCCCGTGTAGCTTCGGCATAGCCTTGTTTTAGCGAGCAACTCGGTGCGCCCAGGACTGCCCAGCTGCTCTTTGAAAGATGCCGAGTGCAACTTGTAGCGCTGTGGGCTGCTCAAACAACCCGCTGCGCAACACGGAGGTGCTTTTTCACAAGTTTCCAACGGACCGGAAATTGGAGAAGGTGTGAATGAACGCTGTTCGACGAGTGGACTTTGGACTTCGGCTTTTACGCGCCCGAGGAAAAAAGAACGAAAAAACAGACGTGTACAGCCCAGCAGACGTGTGTTCGGGGGCCGCGGCCCGCGCCGGAGGGCCTCAAAGCTTCGTGTCTGGGACTGACCCGCAGCGCGAATGCGAGAGGGCCCCCAGTACTGTACGTCACTGGCAGCGCGGCGTAGAGCAACGCCGCTCCATCCACGGAGCACCGATGCCAATTTAGGCCTAGCGACGAGTACGGAAGATCGCACACATGGCGACAGCTGCCGAGTACGGCACCGAACGAGTTCACTCGTTTTCCTGTCGCTACCTTTTGGGTATACAAGCGACGAGTACGGCATAGCGCACGCACGGCGGCGGCCGCCGAGTACGGCACCGTACGAGTTCACGGATTTTCCAGTCGCTACCTTTATTTATTTATTTATTTATTTGGTGATACTGCCAGCATTCTGTAGAACGCCCAGGCAGGAGGTGTACAAAAACAATATTCAAAAACAAGCGGAAGCAGTGCAACTAACAGACAGAGCCACTACTCAACAAAGTGCGAGAGTAGTGCTTCACTAAAATTATGTAATGATCTCAAATTTACAACACATTCAGGAAGCTTATTCCACTCACACGTGGTTCTAGGAAAAAAGGATGCTTTAAACAAAGTGGTTCGACACAATGGTTCGACAAGTGTTAATTGGTGTTTGCCTCTCGTGGGCCTTGTTTTGTTAGATGAAGTGTAATCACATAGACGCAGTCGCAAATTACCTTGTATCATATTATAAAGAAACTTCAGCCGTTCTGTTTTTCTCCGGGCTGCTAAATCACTCAATCCCGATCTTGGGTACAAATCTGAAACGGATGACATAAAACGTAACGGTTGTACACAAACCGAAATGCTTTTTTTTTTTTTTTGCACAGTCTCTAACATATCAATTGACAGCTTTGTATGAGGGTCCCATACAATGCATGCATATTCTAGCATTGGTCTTATGATAGTTCTATAAGCAGTCAGTTTAGTTTCAGGTGAACAGAGGTTAATATTTCGTTTCAAAAACCAGAGCTTCCGCATTGCTTTACGAGCTATAAACTCAATATGTGCACTCCATGACAAATCAGGGGTAATTACAACTCTGAGGTATTGATATTGTTTAACACTCTCGAGTGGTACTTCATTGATAGAATATGTAAAAAACAAAGGGTTGTTCTTCCGCGTCACGGCCATTTGAACGCACCTTTTAGAGTTCAGAACCATATTCCATTTTGTGCACCATGCATGAACCCAAGATAGACAATAATTTAATTCTTCTTGATCAGACGGGTTGTTTACCTCAGCAAATAAAGCACAATCGTCAGCAAAAAATCGGCTTTGTACATTGGGGTGGTGTGTCTTTAAATCGTTAATAAAGATTAAAAACAAAAGCGGCCCAAGGACCGAGCCTTGGGGCACGCCCTTGAAAAGCGGGTGACTCAGGGGAAAAAACAGAGTCAACACTAACACACTGCACACGGTTAGAAAGATAGGAATCAAGCCATCGTAATATGTTCTCGTTACTGATGATATAGCGGAACTTATGCAATAGTTTGTCATGGGAGACGCGATCAAACGCTTTCGCAAAATCTAAAAAGATAACATCAGCCTGTCCGCCGATATCAATGACAACCGCAAGTTCGTGTATCGTATGAACAAGTTGTATTACAGTGGAAAAACCCCGTCTGAATCCATGCTGTTCGTCCTGAAAAAACATACTGTCCTCAAAAAATACTATGAGATGTTTGAATACGAAGTGCTCAAGAACTTACTACTGGGATGAGTTGAGCTAGTTGGTTTTGATACATTATGGGTGGAAAGGTTTAGTAGAAGAGGAGGACGATTTATTAAAATAGTTGGTAGTCCAGCGATAGGGTGTCTTTTCTGTCTCTCCTTCCTTCATTGTTCAGCTGGTTCCACCGATAACATATATAGTGTTCAAGAACTTTAGTGGCCGTGCACAAAAGTGAAACAGGTCTGTAGTTTTCGACGCATTGACTGTCACCCGATTTAAATATTGGTATCACCCTAGCCTTTTTCCATTCATCAGGCACGTCTCCCGTATTGAGACTATGGCAATAAATCAGATGCAAAAACTTTGCCGACCATTCAGCGTATCTAAACAAAAAAACATTCGGAATGTCGTCGGGACCGTGGCTTTTTCCTAACGTCAAGGTTAAGGAGGGCCGCAAAAACTCCCTCTTCAGTAATGCTGACGTCTGGTATCGCTATTCTAGAACTCTCATAACTTGGAACTATTCCCGTTTCCACAGCAAATATAGACGTGAAGTACTCGTTGAAAGCATTTGAAATTAACTGCTTGTTATTTGTTAGGATATTGCACAGTTTCATGTCCGAGAAAAAAACATTTCTTTCGTTTCAAAAACCTCCAAAACTTTCGGGGATCACTAAGCAGATAGGTGTGCAAGGTGACGTTAAAAAAACGGTGTTTAGCATTTTTAACAGAAGACCTCAACTGTCTGCGCAAAAACGGTAAAGACGAAATGTTATTCCCGTTACCAAATTTACGAACTCGCCGTATTTTACGCTTTAAATGTAGAATGTCACGTGTAATCCATGGGTTAAACTATTTCACTCTCCTAATTCGCAATGGAACAAACTTCTGAATGCAGTGCTGAGCTATACCTCTAAACCGTAACCACAATTCATTGGTAGTACTTGTAACAGGATCATACATATTGTAAAAAAAGCGAATAGCTTTCCTGCAGAACGTCTAAAATATCGACATCATCCGCATTATTAAAGTCATGGTACCGCTTAATGTCGATAGTAGTTGATAACTGACAAGTAGGGGTGTGCGAATAGTGCTTCGAATCGAATAGCGCTTCGTCATTCATATCTTGTACAGTGCAAGGGAAAGTCACGCCAGTCGATTTTCTTAGCAGTGCTGGAGCTAGCGATGATACTGCGCTATTCGATTCGAAGCAGTATTCGCACACCCCTACTGACAAGTCAACGTTAGAGTGCATAATACTAAAGAGTGATCCGAGATACCTTCGACTATTTCGCACTGGGAACCTTGTTGTGCAATCTTAGAGGAAACAAAAACCATGTCAAGAAGGCTTTCACTGACATTAGTAACACGTGTCGAACTACGAGCAACTTGAGTCATATTGCATGAAAAAGCAATGTCAACCAACAGATGAGACTGCTGACACTCCCGCAGGGGTTGCATATGATCCCAATCAATATGAGGTAAATTAAAGTCACCCGCTAATATAACATGAGTGTAACGATGGTAAGATGCAGATATAAATTCCTGTAATGCCAGCAGGTGTGATACGTCGGCATGAGGCGGCCGATAAAAAGCACCTACAAGGATTGACATCGTTGAAAAAATAAGTTTTGCCCAAATCATTTCAGCGTCGAAAGTACAGCTCACTATAGAGCATGATATGCTATCTTTCACAGCGATAGCCACACCCCCACCTCTCGAACAACAATCTTTTCGAAAAATTTTTGGTATACAGAGTATACAGAGTTAAAACAAAATCAGCTTACCTCCTATCTTTAGACGGCTAGCGCAACAGAGGTAGGTGCAGCTCGGCCTGCGTACTCGTTGAACGAGAACGATCCTGACGTCACGTTCACATAGCGGCTGATTTCCAGTGTTGCCGGGGCCTCGAGCGGCTAGTTTCGGTTTTGTTGGCCGCGCCCCAAACAAAACTTTGAGGCGTCGATATCCTTAAAATTACACACAATAACGAGAAAAAAAACTACAGCTCGCAATTCAGGGACACTGACTGCTCTAAAAACAGCCATAATCCCAAAATCGAAAGTATGAACCGGAGTTGCCCTTTAACTTCTCTTCTGTCGAAATCTCGGAAATCTGGTGGTTGCGCGGTTTTGTATTCCTGGGGCGCGGCCCCCCACGAAGCCGGTTATCTGGTTTAGTTTAGTGTTGACGGGAGGCCATACATCTGCACGCTATGCAAAAAGAAAGCTTCGAAAGGAACGCGAATATCTTTCCAGCGGTAAGTTCGTGGATTGTTGAAGTTCATGAAACTGCTCTGGTGATATAATTATATTCGTGAAATTGAATGCAGTTGGTAACCATGTGTGGGACCCCGAGGGTCTGCCCAGTGGAGTGCAACTTCGCCCATGGAACGCGAATTGGAAAACCCTGGGAGAGTCCGCAGCGCCATTTGAATCCCCTGGTATCTGAAGGCGGTACTAAAATCAACATGGCGGCACAGCGAAACCAAAACCGAAACTGCACGGCAGCGCCATTGTGTTTGGACGGATGGGCGGTAGCTTGCGCCACCTAGATTTAAAATATATATATATATTGTAGCTGCTTTTTTTCCGGTTTGCTTGTTGCTTTGCTAGGCTTTTGCTGCTTTGCAGCTGGTTTTCGCATTTTAATGCTGGCTAATGTGCGTTGAAACGCACACAAGCCAGCACAGAAAAGCGAGACCAGCAGCAAAGCAGCAGAAACCTAGCAAAGCAACGAAAGTGACACATACACAAAAAATATGCAATGCTTGTCTTTTTGCGTTCATTTTTATTCAACAGACAGTAGAAAATACAGAAGAAATTTCTCACTATTTTGCACACAAAAATCAAAGAAATGAACAACAAAACAGGATAAAACGTTAAGGTTACGTGCGACGAAGGTGATGACATGCGTCCTTGCAAAAACACTTCGCAAAATTTACATGAAATCTCTAGGTTCGTGATCCTTTTCGAGCTTCTTGGCGTATACTCACAAGCCTTGCGCCGTCCAGCCACAGGCGTGGAGCCTAGAAAAAAAAGATTAATTGCTTGATTGGCCATTACGTGCCTGACATGGTCATATGAAAACAGCGAGCATACTCTGCGCCTCCTTTCAAAGAAACGGTTCTTCGAGTTCAACACTACGACACTAAATACTCGTGTCTCCTCTATTTTTCTTCTCCTTGAGTTAAATACCTCCACGCTAAATTGACAATCATTTCGAATTTGATTATATAAGTAAGCATAAGTAAAGACCGACGACGGTGTCTCGCAACTGAAGGAAACTAATCAATGAGGTCAAGAAAAACAGAAGCTCAGCTCTTTGGTATTGAGTCTTCATTTTGGCTTCATTAAAGCCAAAATAGAAGTCACGTGCGGTTCCTCGAATGGACGCTGCGGGAGAAATGGCGGCATTGTGTTCGCGATTAGCTCGGTTCGCGAGGACAGATCAGGGCTACTTTTTCAGAGCAGTCTCTTATGCCAGTTTCCCAACAGAGTGGTTCGTTGGTTGACGCTACTAAGAAATTAGTTCCGCAAAGTAGGCTCTGTCTGAATTTTTGGCGGGAAGTGACGGTTTGTTCCCGGTCTAGATAGGGGTCTAGATTTGGGTCGACATGACAAGGGTGGGGACGGGTTGGTGCAGTGCGAGGGGTGTGGGAGGTGGTGTTACCTAGAGGAGACGGGTTTCGGGAGTCTGGAGGAGGCGGCGGGGATGAGTTTCGAGTGTCGGCTTTGTGTGAAGCTTAAGCTGGTAACTGGGGAATGGGAGGGTAGAGTTCGGGAGATTGAGGCCGAGCTTAAGGCAGAAGGAGAGAAACGGGTGGATCTCGAGGCCCAGGTTGAGGAGCTGACTAGGCAGCTTAATCATGAGAGGGAGCAGCGGGTCGGCCTCGAGAAGCAGGCGGAAGAGCTGGGGGAAGTATGGAAGACGGGTTTAGAGGAGCGTAAGAGGGAGTGTGACAGTAGGGTAGAGCGCCTGGAAGGGGTAATTCGAGTGAGTGAGAGTAGCAAGGAAAGAAAGGAGGAAGTGTCAGTTCTAGCGGGACGAACCACCAGTCTGCAGGCCGGGGTCACTGGTGTTCTGAAGTCCAGCCTGTTGACTGACGGGCTCGATGACGCTGGAGAGCTGAGCTCAATAGCGCCTTCGAGCAGCAGGTCTCTGGCAGTCAGGTGACCGGAGATAAGTCGCAGGACAAGGGCACGCAGGTACCAGGGGATCTAGGGTAGTGGGGAGCTCTAACGTAGCACGGGTTAAGAGGGGTGTACTGAACAGGGTGAAGGGGGACCAGAGGGTAACCATAGAGGTCCAGCTAGGGAAGTGTATGGTGGATGTTATGACCACAGCATGTGAGGGGGTGTGGGATAACCGGGAGGGAAGGAACCTAGTAATAGTTCATGCGGGGCTTAATGATGTGCTCAAGGGTAGGAGCCAGAACCTCGGAAAGCAGCTAAACGGGATGCGTAAGCTGAGGGACGTGTCTGAGAATGTGCACGTGGTTGTGTGCACCATTCCAGAAGTTCGGGGGCAGTCCGGGTTAACGGAGAGGAGGGTTGTCGAAGTCAACAGAGTAATTAAGGGTATGAGTCGACAGCTTCGGTACGACGTAATGGAAGTAAACGGGGAAGTGTACGAGGCTGGCTCCCGCCCTTTTGCAGATGGCATTCACTACAGTGAGGCCACGGGTTACAGGGTGGGGGATAGGATGGGCCGCAAGGTGACTGCGTTTTTGGGGGGACCGAGGGCCCTGGGGGCACTGAAGTAACTGAAAACCCAACAAAATCAGGAGAGGCACCCAGGGTTAAAAAGAGGAGAAAACGTAAGAACCGGTATAAACAAACAGCACAATCAGACATTGGATATATTAACATGCAGGGTGGTAGAAATAGGTTAAAATGGGAAGAGGTAGAGGAGCAACTAAGAAAGGAGGATTTAGTGGTGTATGGGTTTGTGTAAACATATCTCAGAGTTATGGAGCAGCCACCTTGCAACCCTGACTATGTGTGGGAAGAATGCAATAGAACGGCGGGAACGAGGAAGGGAGGTGGAATTGGAGCATTTATTAAGGAGAACATGAACTTTCAAAGGATCAGAAAGGAGTGCGCCGAACATTTGTGGCTGAAAGGAAAAGTCGCTGGGGAATCAACAGTCCTTGGAGTTGTTTACTTATGGACAGGGACAGGTGCTAAAAAGGAAAATTGAAAAAATGATTGATTGCATATCAAGAGACATTAGTGAGCTAGGGGAAGGCTCTGAAATAATTATTATGGGAGACATGAATGCCCATATCGAGCGTCTGGATGGGTATACGGACTCAACTTGAAGCATATTACTAGAATTGGGGGAAAAGCATGACTTAGTTTTATGTAATACCAGTTAGAAGTGTGACGGGCACATAACGTGGGAAACTGGCAATATACATTCAACTATAGACCTTTTCATTTTAGTAGTTGCCTCACCGGCGGATGGAGGCCGCTGACGCTCTCGGCGCCATTAGGTTGCTTCAATTTGGTTGGTTCCGGTTTCAACGCGAACGCAGGCTATGTTGCTGTTTTACGTTGTTTTTGCTTAACTTTGGGATACGATTAATTCCCTTGTAGCACACAACCAATGAAACAGTGGTATTGAGTCTCTTTGAGGACTACGACGTGTATTTAAGCCTAAATTGCGGGCTTTTGTTTAACCAACTCCTTTGATGTAGCTGATTATGGTCGGTCGCGAAACGCCTGACTGATGTATAGGGAAATTACCATCGTCCACAGCCGTATTCGATGACACTAGTTTCCAGAAAAACAAACTAATGAAGAGACTAACACGTGAATGTAGATAACCATATCGACAGCTTGATTGGCAATGTGCTGAATCGGCCAGAACAGATGAACTCGCGAGTTTACTACTCACTGTTTGGTTTTCGTGGGCACCTATCCTTGATTGAACTTCGCAGACTAAAAACGCATCGTGTAATGACGCAGATAATTGATATAAACAAGTAGTATCCTCTCGGCCTCTTTTCTTAATTCAGTACTGGAGAATGTTTTGACATGCCGAGTAGGAAATTTCTTAAATTATCAACCCTGCTAAAGTACCCATAAGAAGTATTTCGCGATATCGGCCCTAGGAAATAAATTATTTTTATATGAACATTTGCTTGCTCAAGATATGATATAAGTGACAGGCCCGTAAAATTAAATCTGGCATTGTGTTCCGTAAAATCGGCCAAATAAAATTAAAGGGCGCAGGAGGAGAAATACCTCGGAAAGTTTGACTGAATTCTAGTGATAGGCACCACTTGACGGACCTGTGTGAACAAATATTTATTTGTTTGAACAGATTCGCTCTGTAAATTTCGGCGTCGCCAGCCACCAGAAGTAAAGTTCTATTCAACATCGACAATCCTGGACTCAAGTAATTAATATGCAGATGGCTCTTCTTTTTTTCTTTTTTCGGCGTAAAATATTGCAGGTCTTAGATACTCACAAAAATTAAAACAACGTACGCAAAAAAAAAAAAAAACAAAAAAAAAACGCGTCGTTATTATTGCGCATGCGCCGAACCCAAACCGTGTTTTGGATTTGCAAAGAAAAACGACGTTATTTCTTTGTGCACGCTATTCTAAAACTCGCTACTGTTACGTGTCTGTGGCAGTTTCTTGCGCGGGAAGTCCCAACCTTTGTGTTAAAATAAATTAAGTGGATGGCACTGGTTATCTAAAGATAATCAATAAATCACTTAAATGACTGTCGAAATGGGAGCGACCATGGTATACAATTTTTTAAACTTCATAAGTAAACCGACCAACCGAATGTTTATGTCGCAAAAAAAACATTGAGAACCTCATCCACATGTTGGTGTCATATTATGAACAAACATATCACCTGATGTTGACGTACCATTACTTCTAGCCTCAGATAAAATACAAATTAAACGTTCGATGTCTATCTCCTCCGCGAGTTTCCTCACGTAATCAGAAGAAACTGTTTTCAATATATCATGAATACGAAGAACGATACTTCCAGGAAATAAAGATAGTCTCCTTGCGCAGACTATTATTGACGCCTTCCGATCCTAAATCCGCGATATAAATATACGCGCTTCTTACTGGGAATGTTCCGCCACTATTAGTAAACAAACCTCAGTTGTCATAAGGACCTTTGAACCTTGGTGATTTCTTAGTCGTCGAGTAGACATATCGGACTACAGTTTCCGAAGTAAGGCAAGAAAGCGCGGTGAAGCGCGACGAAAAACACGAATACAAAACATCCGCCAAGGCGCGGAGGGGAGAGCGAGCAACCAGTTGAAGCAACCTAATGGCTGCCGCGTCACGTGATTTCAAGATGGCAGCACCCATGTGAGGGAGGATGAAAAGGTCTATTAATTACGTACTCATGTCACACAAAATAATGGTAAGTTACAAGTAATGAAAATAGATGAAGAAGGTTCCAAAAGTCTTGGTAGTGATCACAAACGTATTAAGCTGAATTTTGCCAGAGAAGGAAATGCTGAAACTAGACAACATAATTCAAAGCACACTTTCTGCAGCTGCAAAGAGTTGGAAATAGTTGCTGAAAGAATAGAAAAAGCAGTTTCAGGGCAACGGTATACAGATTGGACCTATGAGAGCCTAACTAGGCCTTTTGTTCTGGAACTAGACAAAGTTCAGAGTAAACGAAAGGGGAAGCAAGGACATAGACCAAAAAGCAGGTAGGTCAAAGAAGTGAAGGAAGCGATGCAAAAACGTCAGGAACCCTCTAGAGAATATAGGCATTCCAAGCGTAGTGGGGAGTCAGAAGCGGAAGTAAAAAGATGGGACACTTTCATAACATGTCGCCGAGAGGCATCCAGTTTGATCAATGCGAACATTCAGAGAAAGGGTGAAGAATGGATGATTAATGTAAACAAGAAAGATAGAAACGCAGCCAAGAAGTTTTGGGAGCACTTGAAGTCACTTGGTGAAACGACGCAAGCTAGACAGAGGTTCATACTCTCGCATCAGGGAGATCAATTAGAGGGAGATGATGCGATACGATATATAGGAGCAGTGATGGAGGAGAAATTTCGGGAACGGGTACATGTGGAAGATAGGAGAACCGAAGGAAGTAGCAGTCCAGCTTGTGACATCGCGGATTTTGGACAAAGAGAATGGGAAAAGGCGGAACGAAGAGTCCCTAGTGGCACGTCGACAGGCACAGATGGTTTCCCAATCAAGCTGGTGAAGAATTTGGGTCCTAAATCTAAGGCAAAACTAAGGGAGGTAGTGAGCACTATGATAAAAAAAGGAAATATTCCAGATGAATGGAGGCTTAGTAGGATGAGTATGATATATAAGGGAAAGGGAGATAAGTCTGATATTAAGAATTATCGTCCCATAACCGTGACACCAGTTATTTACAGGTTGGTAATGAAGATTATAAAGAACAGACTGGAGGAATGGGTAGATTGCGAGGGCATACTGGGCGAGTTACAGAACGGGTTTCGGAAACAAAGAAGTTTGGGGGACAATATATTTTCTCTAACACAGTGTATATAAATAGCGCAAAAAGAAAACAGACAACTCTGGCTGGCATTTCTGGAGAACAAGGGTGCCTATGACAATGTGAACCAAAGGAATCTGTGGGACATAGTGTGTATCGGTGCTCGGTAGCACCCGAAAGAAATGCGACTGACTCCGTGTCACGGCAAACCAAAAAAGAACGTTTATTCCCTCGTGGCCCTGCACAAGCCACGGGCCCCACGGCACGCGCGTGCGTGCCTCGCTTGTAGGAAGCGGGAAGTTCAAAAGAGGCTCACGCCACATCTCCCGCTGGGGATAAACAAGAGTTTCGAGTAGTCTGTAGTTATTCACCAAACCGCTGGGGGGCAAACACTTTTCTTCCAGCCCTTGTTACTGCCACGGGGACTCTGCAGTCCTGCGTTGGTGACTGCGACTGCGAAGCCTGCTGCAGTGTAGGCGGGTGCTCCGTGACGTCCTCCCCGGGTAGGGCAGACCCGTCAGGAGCGGTCGTGTTGGCTCTCCACAATTGCAGCTCGTCGCGTTGACCAGAATGAGCCGGAAGTCTGTTGAGGGCTCTTCGGTTGCGACGGACGTCCCCTCTTGTGGTTCTGACCCAGTACGACCTGGGCGTGTCGGCTTGACGGAGGACCTCCCCTGGGCACTTGAGGTCCTTCACCCACACAGTCGATCCGGTACTCAGTTTGGGTAGCCATCGTGCTGCATGTCGGCGGTCGAAGTGTGCCCGTTGGCGCTCTTTCACTTGACGGTCGCGTCTAGTTGCGACGTTGTTGTTAACTTGGCCGGGAATCAGAAGAGCTGGGTACACCGGGATCCGTGTCCGCAGACGTCGCCCCATGAGGAGTTCGGCTGGACTCCGCCCTGTCGAACCCGGGGTATCCCGGTACGCAAGTAGAGCCAAGTACGGGTCCTCTGCTTTCTCAAGCAGACTCTTCATAGTTTGCACCGTGCGTTCGGCCTCTCCGTTTGCCTGAGGATGACGAGGGCTGCTGGTAGTGTGCTGGAAACCGTAGTTCCGGGCAAACTCTGCGAAAGCATCACAGGAGAACTGTGGTCCATTGTCGCTTACTACCGTTGCAGGTATCCCATGGCGGGCGAATATGCTCTTCAGACGTTCGATGACAGCCTCAGCTTTCGTTGAAGATAGATAGGCGATCTCGGGAAAGCGAGACCTGTAGTCAACGCAGAGCAAATACTCCTTGCCTCGTAAATGAAACAAGTCCAGCCCAACCATTTGGCATGGCAGAGATGGCGTCACCGTTGGCATGAGAGGCTCGGCGTTTTGTTGACGAACCTTCGCGCACACAACGCAATCATTGACAACTCTTCTCAGCTCGGACGACAGGCCTGGCCACCAGACAGCTTCTTTCGCGCGCTGCCTGCACCGTCCAATTCCCTGATGTCCCTCGTGGAGTCGTTTCAGCATCTCCTTCCTTAGGGAACCAGGAATAAGGAGGCGGGTTCCGTAGAGCAGAAAGCCTTCGCAGTGGGACAGGCCTCCTCTGTACTGCCAAAAAGGCGACACGTCGAGAGGAAGTCTTGACTTTGATGGCCATCCGTTCATGCAGTACTCCCGAAGCATCTGGCAAACTTTGTCTTTCTCTTGGGCTTCTTTGACTGGATGCAGAGTGCTGCTTCGGAGCCCCATCACTGCTCCAACAGTGAAGGACTGAACCTCTTTGCAGGTCAGTGTCTCCGCTGGCTCTTCCTCACTCACCGGAGCCCTTGAGAGAGTATCAGCCGTCGCGATGCTCTTGCGAGGAACATACTGCATTCTGTAGCTGAACCGCATCAGACGCATGCGGAAGCGCTGGATACGAGGAGGGAGCACATCCAGTGCCGACTTTCCCAAGAGCGTCAGCAAAGGTTGATGATCGGTCTGGAATGTTGCTGTTAGGCCCCGCAAAAAGTCTTGAAACCGCTCTGCTCCCCAGGTCAAAGCCAATGCTTCTTTTTCCACCTGAGCGTATCGGGTTTCAGTCGGGGTAAGGGACCGTGATGCGAAGGCCACAGCTCTTTCCCTCCCATCCGGCTGGACCTGAAGCAAGACTGCTCCTAATCCGTGTGAAGACGCATCCGCGGAGAGTATTGTAGGATACGACGGATTGTAGTGAGCCATGCAACAATCTGAACACAGGAGATCCTTGACGCCTTGCAGAGCGGCTGCTTGTGGGGGACCCCAGGTCCACTCCGACGTTTTTCGAAGCAGGTCTCTGAGCGGCGCCGTAATTTGTGCCAAGTTCGGAAGAAACCTTGCCAGGTGGTTCGCCATTCCAAGAATCCGACGGACGCCGGCAGGATCCTCTGGAGCCGGAAGATCTTTGATTGCCTTGTCCTTTGCTGGGTCCGGTCGAACACCGTGGCGGGATATAATACATCCAAGGAAGGTAACTTCCCTTGTGCTGAAGACACACTTGGCTTTGTTGAGGGTTACTCCAGTTTGCTCTAGGCGCTTGAGAGCCTTGTGCAGATTTGCATCATGCTCAGCTTGGTCCTTGCCGAAGACAAGAACATCATCCATGAGGTTGAGAACCCCGGGCAGTCCGCTCAAGTTCTCCGACATGCGTTTTTGGAAATATTCCGGAGCTGATGTTATCCCAAAAGGTAGTCGTGTGAAGCAAAAACGGCCAATTGGGGTGATGAATGTGGTCAGCTCTTGGCACGAGGGAGAGAGACGGATTTGATGGAACCCGGAATTAGCATCCAACTTCGAAAACACTGCCGCCGCCCCCAGCTGGCCAAGCGTTTCATCCACAGTTGGAAGGACATAACGCTCTCGTCGGACGGAGGTGTTGAGGTGAGTGAAGTCGATGCAGATCCTTACTTCTCCGGAAGGCTTCAGGACTAGAACAATCCCAGCACACCAGTCGGTGGGACCTTCAACTGGGCGAATGACGCCCAGATCCACCATCTTTCTGAGTTCTCGAACGACAGCATCTCTCAGAGGGATGGGCACGCGACGTGCGACGCTCAGCGAGTAAGGCACCGCCGCTGGGTCTAGTCGGATGGTGTACTCTCCTGGAAGTGTCCCAAGGCCGCTGAAGAGTGGAGCAAAGCGCTTCTCGATGCGTTCGGTGCTGCAGAGAAACTTGACGAGTCCTAAGTTCTGTATGGCAGGCAATCCAAGAAGGGCAGTGCGAAGTTGTTGTACGACGTAAACCTCTTGCCTTGTGGACTTGTCCTTCCACCTCATGACAGCGTCAAACTTCCCCAACACCTTCAGGGCATGTCCACTGGGCCCCGAAAGGACCTCTTCTGCTGAGCGCAGGCCAGAAGACGGTATTCCCGAAAATGTATCTGGGACCACTGAGACCTCTGCACCGGTGTCGATCTTTGCAGTCAGTGAAACGTTGTTCACGGTTATCGTCGCGAACTTGGCGTCTGGACGTCTACCGAATTCGTCGACGGCGCCGAGAAAAACCGTCGGTGTTAGATTCTGTTCCACTGAAGAAATGCTTTTGGTTCCTCCAGGCATCTTCTTGCAGACACGTGCGTAATGACCCTTGGTCTTGCATCGAGCGCACTTTTCGGCTCGCGCAGGGCACTGAGCACGAGCGTGACGCGATCCTCCGCAATAACCGCACGTGGAGCTTGGTTGTTTTGCTTTTGAGGTTCGCTTCGCATTCGAAGAAGATGGAGCGCTGCGAGGCTTAGATGACGAGCCTTTCGCCACTGCGCCCAAGTCGGCGTCTTCAGTCTTGACAGGCACTTGCGCTTCAGTCTCTCTCAACAACTGCTGCTGCTTGTGAACACACTCTTTCTGTCGAGCCTTGGCAAGCGCGGAAGTTAGAGTGAGCGCAGCGTCTAACTGAAGAGCTTCCGAGAGCGACTTGTCTCGCAGCCCAAGAACGAAGCGGTCACGAATCAGGCGGTCACGCAGGCTTCCGTAGTCGCATCGGTCCGCCATGTTGTAGAGCACGGTTACGTATTGCTCCACTGTTTCCGAGGGCCCTTGCTCCCGTCTGTTAAAACATGCAGACTTGAAAACTACGTTCCTGACTTGAATAAAGTGACCGTCGAATCTCGCTTTCACGGTGCCATACTTCTTGGCGTCGGCGTCAGATAACCCGAAGGTGTTGAAAATTTGCCTAGCCTGGCGACCCATGACGTAGAGAAGCGTTCGTACCTGGGTTTCCTCGTTCTGTGCGACCAGTCCGGTTGCGTGACGGAAATCGTCGAACTCGGCGATCCACGCCGGCCACTCCGAAGCGTTCCCAAAGTGGAAGGGTTCAGGCAGCCTGAGGGCAAGTCCGGTGGCGACGTTTGCCCGATCCATGACTCGGTGCGGTCCGCAACCACAAGGCGACGCCCGAAGCTTCAGAGGCGGCGGGATCCCACTTCTGACACCATGTATCGGTGCTCGGTAGCACCCGAAAGAAATGCGACTGACTCCGTGTCACGGCAAACCAAAAAAGAACGTTTATTCCCTCGTGGCCCTGCACAAACCACGGGCCCCACGGCACGCGCGTGCGTGCCTCGCTTGTAGGAAGCGGGAAGTTCAAAAGAGGCTCAAGCTGAATTGAATGGGTAGATTGCGAGGGCATACTGGGCGAGTTACAGAACGGGTTTCGGAAACAAAGAAGGTTGGAGGACAATATATTTTCGCTAACACAGTGTATATAAATAGCGCCAAAAGAAAACAGACAACTCTGGCTGGCATTTCTGGATATCAAGGGTGCCTATGACAATGTGAACCAAAGGAATCTGTGGGACATAGTGGAGAGCTTAAACCTAGATGAAGGACTAACAGCAATATTAAGGAACATTTACAAAGATAATAAGGTGATTATAACATGGGAAGGAAAGGCAACGGGGAAAATAGAGATAGGACGAGGCCTTAGGCAGGGGTGCCCGTTATCACCTTTGCTGTTTATGTTGTATCTGAGAGGATTGGAAGATAGACTAGAGAAGAGTGGGCTTGGATTCGACCTTTCGTACAGTATGCTAGGCCAAACAATTCAGCAATCCTTACCGGGATTGATGTATGCGGATGATATCGTAGTAATGGCTAATACCAGGATAGATTTGCAGGAATTAATGAGCATCTGTGGTAGGGAAGGAGAGGAATTAGGTTTAGAATTCAGTAGTGAAAAATCAGCAGTCATGATTTTTAACAATGATAAAGTTGAGAGGCTGAAGATACAGAATATTACAGTTGAGAGAGCTAGTAAATACAAGTATCTAGGAGTATGGATATGTGATGGTGCAGAATATCTCAGTGAGCATGAAAAGTATATAATAGGTAAGGGCAACAGAAATGCAGCATTAATGAAAAATAGAGCACTTTGGAATTACAACAGGTATGAGGTGGTGAGAGAGATTTGGAAAGGGGTCATGGTGCCTGGCTTAACTTTTGTAAACGCAGTGTTATGTATGAAATCCGAAGTGCATGCAAGACTAGAAATAAAACAGGGCGGAGTAGGTAGGCTGGCTTTGGGGGCACATTGCAAAACGCCAAACCAGGAAGTACAAGGAGACATGGGATGGGCGTCATTTGAGGGCAGAGAAGCTGTGAGCAAGATAGAATTTGAGGATCGGTTGAGGCAAATGGATGGGGAGCAATGGGCACGAAATGTTTTCAGCTATTTATACATGAGGAGTATAGACACAAAGTGGAGACAGCGCACTAGGAAATTAAGAGGAAAGTTTTTAGGCTATAGTGGGGTTACGGAAGAGCAGGTCTCAGTTAAGAAGAAAGTTAAGGCCACAAAAAGAGATCGGTGGCTAGAGGGAATGCAGACAAAGACGGCTCTGGAAGGCTATAGATTAAACAAAACAGTTATTGCCAAAGAAAGCATTTATGACAATTCTAGGGGAAGCTCATTGTTGTTTGAGGCAAGGACAGGTGTTTTGCGAACCAGAACACACAGAGCGAAGTACCAGGAAATGGATACAGTGTGCGCTGCTTGTGGAGAGGAGGACGAGACGGCTGAGCACTTGATACTCTACTGTAAAGGGCTTCATCCTATGCCTACCGAAGACAACATAGATTTAATAAAGTCATTGTGTTTTAGAGACAGCGAAGGAAAAGTGGATTTCAAGACAGTAGAGATTACCAAGCAAAGATTAAATGAATGGTGGCAGAAAGCGAAAGAAAACTAGGTATTTTCTTATTAACTGATGGCAAGGGGGTTTTATAGCCTCACTTTTGTTTCAGTGCGGAGTTAATATAGTTTTCACATTTAAATATTCTAAGCTTAAATGCTAAGACAAAATGGCTAGGTGGCGTAAGCTACCGCCCGATCCAAAGGGCTCAGCCGGATTCATTCATCCATCCATCCTGAAGTTTCTCCCGCCTGCGTAATGGCGCTCAACTCTCCGTCTCCGCGAAAAGTGCCTTCCTCGTGGTTTGTTTGGGGAACCCGCGGTCTGTGTTCGCCACTCACCTTTACCAATATGTGTCAGGTGTAAACGGAGGTGCGTAGTCGCCGGCGGAACTACTGTTAAGCGCCCGGGTGTCGGACGGGCTACAGCAGACTGAAAGATGCGCCGAAGGCGTCGTTGTTCAAAGGGCCGCAGGACGATGAGCGACATAAGCAGTGGGAGAGGAACTTACACCACGCGGATAAGGTCTTGAACGAATCGTGTACTGTTTGTCAGTGACAAGCTGCCTGGCGCATACGGCAAAGTTTTTATATGAGGGCGATTGGTCGAAGCAAGCCACGTGGAATCTTAGCTGGACGCAGAACACCTGCTGGAAAAGGCAGATTCATTTGAACTATGTTCAGGGGCTCTTAACGCCAGTGACTACAATGCAAGCTTTCTGAAAAGATTGCCCTGCCCTCCACGCTCGATCTTGACAAACACGTTGAACGGAGTGATTCACGGCTGACCTACTATTCGCAACTTTTACGACCTATAGGGGGCGTACTGGTGCCTATCAAAATGGCTGTCATCTGGATGATCGTCGTAGAACAGCAGTACGAGGCTGGGTCTGCGACGTGTGAGTACTTCCAGTTTTGCTATATATGAGCTGTATTAGAGCCTTAGTTTATTTTCTCACGTCAGGAAGATGTTTGCAAGCACCTTTGTTGTGAAGCCGATCATCCAGAAGCTGGGGAGTGCGATTCTCACAGCGCGGTACCACCATCGCTGAAAGGCTATGTTGCCGGGAAGTGTGTGATAAAGCAGAATCGCGCGCCTTCTATGCAGGCTTTGACTGTTCCAGCACTAGAATGCGCTTCAGGTCTAGCCAGGCTGACAGAGCATCGTGACAAAGGAGGGCTGCTGTAGCCCACTGGTGCCCTCTTTTGTTTTGTACATTGGCTCGAGAGCTGGTTTACAAAGTGCTTCAGTAGGAATAAGTTGCAAACCGACAGTATCTTGGACATTCTCGCCATAGTGAAGTCTAGATTTTATCCACGAAATCGGTGGCCAGGAGCATGCTCCTGCACTTACAGGCTACAGCGAAGGCAACTGGCTTCTACCTTACGACCCGCCTTCACTTTTTTTTGTGAAGGGCATCAATGCCGATAAAGCTGGAAAAAGGGAGAAGACAAAACACTCACAGATCGGCAAATGCTCATAAGTCATAACATTTGGGTGATTCGATGGGCACTGTTTTTTTTAAAGCAAAGGCGAGCTTCCGCTCACTTCCGTCAATAAATATTTGTGTTTTTGTGTGGTTTGAATAAACTTTGATTCCTGACCCCTAGAGCAACATCGTGTAATTATTTTGTGCCGGCTCAGGCAACGCTAAATAGGCGATATTTGTCTGTGTGAACTGCGGAAACTACAACAGGCGATGCCGTCAGTACTCTCAACCAGGAAATTTGTTTACATGAAATATTCCAAAAAGAGGTCCTTCGGAAATTTTGCGAAGTAGTAAAACCACGAATATATTCGTCCACAAGATGAAAAGAGCCGGTTCTGGACGTATAAAGAACTGGAGACGTAAATATAACTCGCCATATCAACGTAAGCACTTGCATACGCTGGCACGATCGCTCACGCGCACAGGAAAGATTCAGGAGGCGTCGACCGGAGCGCCATCTATACGCGTAGACATGAAGCGCCTCAGCGATAGCGGCCGGTAAGCTCACTACCCTCTTCTAGGCCACTGTACCCGTATGGAGGTTGTCTGAGTCAGCCGTCGTATTAAAACCCTATGCGAAATGTAGAGCGCCATCTAGTAGCGCGCCGAGAACTACGTCCGCTATCTTTGTAGCGGCGAGAAAACGAAGCCAGCAACGTTACTAGAATCACTCAGTTGGGAAACTGCCATAGAGCCTGCTTTAAGAAAGTGGCTCCGTTCCGTACTCGAGAACCGAGCTAATGGTGATCGCAACGCCGCCATTTCTCCCGCAGCGTCCACTCCGGGAACTCCACGACTGCACATCGAGTCGGGCAAGGGCCGGTGGCGCCATCTCGCAGGGCCATCTCGCAGTAGCTATGCAAAGCAACTTTGATGTTTCAACTCGTCGCTAAAGGGTGGCACTGTTATCGCATTTAGCTCGGTCTCGGTGGACGCCAGCGGCCCAGGTTTCAAGGGTGAGTTTCCCTACTGAGGGTTTTAGTAACGTTGGAAGCCAGTGACCCGACCGGCAAAGACCCCGTGTAAACGACGCGCTTCATGTGACAGGTGCGATGCCAACGCCTTGCTGCGTTCCGCTGCGGATGCAGTGAGAAACCTTCGATTTGTGCGTGACGTGAACCATAGCCTCCTCTATGCGGACAAAGCCTGGTAGATCGCCACGAGACGCGACCGCCGAAAGTGAAAAGGTAGAGCTGCAGACAAGAGGCATGTAACGGGCGCCCCGCTACGGCGAGACGCGGAAACAAACTTGTCCCGAGCGATGGAATGTCCGCTCGTGCTTCTCGCGTTCCTCAGGGCTACCGCTTCTTTTCTTGTCGGGTTTGAAAACCATCTTTCGGGTCCTCGCTGCTGCAAAAGCTGTGCGCGGACTACAGACCCCCCGAGAAATGCTGTGCTACCAGATCCTCGCGCTCCAAATCTGCGACCGGCACTCTATGGCTCCGGCATCGAACTGCCAGGCTTTGCGAGTACAGAGGACGCTATGCGTGAACGCAAACGTAAACAGGGGTCACAGTTTTTTATTTATTTTTTATTTGTTACTTGGGGCGCTTGTTTTTCACAAAAACAATCGGTGACAACGCGAAGAAATATGCGGACGTTATCGCGCGGCGTGAAGCCATTTACAGCTATTGAGCCGGGCCCTAATCATTTCCACGAAGTCGTATCAAATTTGTTCCTGAACTTTTTTTTCTTCTCTTATACATGTTGTAGTGTCGGCCTGCGTTTTTCTTGATGTGCACGCAGATCAATGCATGCGGACGAGACCAAGGTTGTTAAGCGACGCAAAAAGATGAGTCTTAATAATCTACGCCACCAACCATAATTGAAGATGCGTATAGTTAACAGTGAACAACAAACGCTGAAAACACCACAGAGCCCTCATTGTAATGTCATATATAGGGTTCCGCTTTCTCGGTTTCTATTTTTTCAAACTTTGGCGTACTTTTTTCGTTGTTTATTTTAAAATTCAATTTTCGTTTTTATTTTTCGGCATATATTTATGCCCACAAAAGTTTATCGGCTTTTTTCGGTGAATATAAAATAAACACCACCGGACACCGGATCAGATGATCCTTGTAGCTCTGATATTTGTGATCACTCAAATAATAAAGGCACAGATACACTAAAAAAGAAATGGTAACTTCATTTAGCAAATGTGTGCAACTGTAAAAAAAAAAAAAAAAAAAAAAAACAAGAAAAAAACACAGAAGTACGAACAAGTCTGATATGAAGCCTATGCCCCTAAAACATGGAACTTCACCTCTGTACATCAGGATTACGTGATCTCATTGTAGTACATCACACATGTACGTTCCCAGGTTTTCCTCGTTGATCCGCATTCTTTCTTTCCAGTTAATATAATCCTGAGCTTCGAGAATGCCCTCTTAACGCTGACACTGGACACTGGCAGGCTGAGGAGATGAAGCGCTGCCTGAGCCAAAATCGGCCAATCAACCAATTGTGACCGCCAAAAGAGACAGGGTGCGACGTTTTGAAGCTCAATACAAGATGCAGCTTGCATCAAGTCAGTCTTCCTTACAACGAGTTTGAAAACACGCTCGTACATGGCGAAGTCATGGGGCATTTCGGACTTCACGCTCCGATCGATGATGCGCACATTAAACCAAAACGTCGTGATGGCAGCCGTGTATCCCATTCATTCAAACACGTTTCGGTAGACACTGTCGTTCCACTTTTTCGCCACGACTCTGCGGTACGACTGGAAGGTCAAAGTGACCTTTTCCGGTTAAAACTGAATTTTAGAAAATGGATTCGACGTACTTTTATCGGTTTTTATCGGTTTAAACCGAAAACCCCGAACCCGAGTCATATATTAAAAACAATTAATTTGGAAAGCAAGAAAACAATCTCATTGCTTTGCAGCGATTTCTATACACTCACTCTAAGAAAAAAAGGGTGTAGTCGGGTGCATCAGGCGCACATTCACCCTTTTCCTGAAAGATGCACCCTCCGCTACACAGCCAGTGTACTTGTACACCGACAATGAGCAACACCTCCTAGAGAAGAAGGCCGTAGCGCTCTTCTCGTGACGTCGCAAAGGAAGGCCATCGGGGGCGCGCGTCGAAGCGAAGGCAGCGCGCGTAGGATCGACCGTCGTAACGCGCTTTTAGTCACATACGCGTGTCATATTAGCTAAAGTGAAAGCTGCACATAGCAACGGGTCTAGAAAACATTTTATTACACGAGCAAAATATTACACCGCTAAATAATCGGTACGAAATGGCACGAGGTATGCGTATAAGACGTCTATAGAAAAATGTGATTGTTTTAAGTCGAAAACATTGAGTCACGCAATTATTGCTCTAGGAATGCTTATTTTATACAGAAATACTTCGACAAAATGGCGAGACACGCAGTGACTGGAAACAGCAAGACAGATAAGTTAAAAATCAGGTAGACGTAGTCAACGCGGACAAGGCAAGACAAGTGTCACTTACGATCATGTAAGCGACGTTATCGCGTGCAGTCACTGAATTCTTGCATCATACCCCGGCCACATGGCAAAATTAATGTAATTTTGATCGAATCACATTATGGGGTCGACAAATCCGCTTGAGGCGCTCGTATAATCACTTAAGACCGCGAGCTGATTAAATCCCATATCATTGAATGAAAACATATTAACCTTTCGTGTGGCAGGGGTACTAAACTTACTACTTAGTCAACTAATTTTCTAAGGCAGCTCGAGCCCTATGGGCTCGAGCTGCCTTAGAACATAATATAACTTATTTTGTATATAATAATACTATTACCTTGATACAGTTAAGATTCTAGTATAAACGTGGTAAAGGCAATAAAAGAAAATTAGTATAAATAAACACAGAACCACAAACAACGCACTTTCAATAATCACACAAACTTGTCTTTCACCTTCCAGTGAAAACTACTAGATTACCGCGCGAATTTACAAATGTCGACGCAATTGCACACGAATAACGACAAAGAACAACAATCCAATCTATCACGCGATTAAAAAAAAAACAAAAACGATTGCAGCATTTTACTTGCGTCCTACATGACCAAGAAGGTCCGTAAATAAGTTGTTTCTCACCTGTCGATCGTATCCATATGTCCCACAATATCCGTGACGAAAAGATTTGAACACGAACTCCAAGAAGCCTCTCTCTATCGAGAGAGAGGTCTATCGATTAATCGACCAGAGTCATCGTTGGCTAGTTGTCATACATGTCACTCAAACCGTAGCAGGACTTGTTTCACGAATCCACGTAAATGCCGTAGTATCAAGCGAACACAAAAAAACTACCCGAGACTACAGTGCATAGAAATGCGACGGGAAACAAGTCTCAAAACAGTATCACACACGAGAGCAGCGGCGACGAAAAACTTAACGTTGTCGACCCATCTCGTGCTCGTGTGCGCTCCCTGCTGCGATGACTGGATTTTTTTTTCGGTTTCCTTCCCTTCTGAAATGTCTCAGCGTTCCTTTTCAGACAGTCAGCAGCTCACACACAACGCAAATTTACCAGAATCGGAGCCCGTATGAGGGAAGATGTGGCATCGGAGGATTGGAGCCGGTTCTTTCGAAAAGTGTGGGGAGTTGCGGGACTGCACGTAGTCCCGCGGTTACGGGGATACTCATAAATATGAATTTGGTACTCTCAACCTTGGTAACGCGTTGTATATTACGTTTATATTATATATATAATAAATTGTACAAGACTGCGCCTTTAGAACGTATATTAATGTCGGATAAACGCGCACAAATACCACCGCGCCGCTTGACAAGAAACATTTTTTTTTCACGTCGATAGCATCGATAGCACATATTTTCTCACGTAGTTGTGCCATGGACTTCCTTCCTCCGACATTGTGGCGTAACCTCTCAGAGCGCTATGGCCTTCTTCTCTAGGAGGTGTTGCAATGAGCATCCTCCTCTCCCTTAAAAACATAGGTGTATCGGTGCACCTCCACGCTAGCCACGCGCCCCGGTCAGGTTGTGCTTGGATTCCCCTTGGGGTCACTTTTGGGTTGGGCAGTTTCTTAGGAAGTATGGAGCTGCCCTGTTCACTCAGTATTGGAAGTAGAGTGGACGCTATGCTTGTTTTAGGCCAATCGGGTCTCCGGGTAGGATCACGTGGCTACAGTCTCCAAGCTAGAGATAAGGCAGAGCACGGCACCTGCCTGAAAGCCAAGGCCACGGATAGCATCCACTGCAATATTAACTTTGGGTCGAACTTTCAAGAGGATATAAGTGACAAATCCTCTCGTTGTGTTCATTGCTGAATGCCCCTGAAGATAAGCCTTTGCGAGGGCATCCCCGTTTTGGCCTTGAAGGAGCTGCTATTTTCCTACTTATCTCTTTTTCTTTCTCTCCCTAAGCTGAAAGCGTGGAAGGGTGCGAAACGCCGTACCAATGAACCGGAGGCTTTTTTATTCCTCGACTCCGCGGGCCTGATTCATCTAATGGCCGCGGACCAGGTGAAGTCAAGCCTCAGTGAGGATAGTCTCCGACACGTCACGCTGCGCGAAGAGACAAAGTGGCTACAGTCGCACGAGGGCGCGGGTAACGGCAGGAGCGTGATCATGTGGTAAAGGTTTCACGGATGACGTAGTAGCTCTTTCCGATCTTGGAATGTCTGCTTCCCGGCCTAGTTTCTTGTGTGCTGTGCTGCGACCAGAGGGGCTGCAGTAGATTTCGTCCGTGACAAGGTATTCGAGTGTAAAAAGCCCAAGGAATTCATGTGATGCGTTTAGTGTTCGGTTCGGCAAATTACTGCTTCTGCCACATCGTGTTGAATCTTCACGGACCCCTTTCTTTTCGTTTTTGTTTGTGTGGTTCTTCTGCAGTGCCCGTGTCAACACAATTTCGAATTAGATATTTCAAGTCCGGTATTTTCATCGTAAGTGCACTGCAACCAACTCATTTGCAACAATTGACCGTTTCGTTCCTGATTACCTCTAGAATTAGGCAGTGTCTATTTCCTAGCAGCCGGGAGAATAATTTCCCCGATATTCTATCGGCAGTCACCTGCCATTAGCTATCTACAATCCTGTGACAACTGCAGGTAGGATACTGACTTTCCTATTCTCCTGGCGTTTTCTAGAAACACGTTTCATAGACACCTTTTCGTTGATGCACGTTTTGTAGACACGCTTCGTCGACACTAACGTTTCATCGTCACTCGTTACGTGAAATGCACGCCGTAGGGACATTTCGGCGCGCGTGTATCTCTGAGGCGCGTGCTCACCGACCCAGCCCACCCGTTCATGGCCGCTTCGTGTGGAAATTCTGCGCAGCTGATAACAACAATGTTAACCCACCTGTCCAATCTGTACACGTCACTTCGCGGATACATTCTGGGGCGGCTCATTACAAGAAAAAAAAAAGAAACTAATATAGGAAAGTTAATCTCAGCTGTCTATGAAACATCGCGTGTCGATGAAACGTCGTTCGATGAATGAATCGCGACTGCCGGTGGAATTTCGTGGAAATAGTTCTGCCGCTGCTGGGAGAATAGACGCTACCTAAGACTCACCCGGTTCTTGTTTGCTTAGTAATCTTTTCAGTTGTGTAACAACTTCTTTGTACCTCTTCGCATATCACGGATTGCTTGCAAGTTTGTACTTGTTTACGGAACAGGCTGTCAAATAAACTTCTAGATTTGAAAACAATCCCGTATGTCCGTTTACCTGCCTTTTTGCAATCACCGGGGCGCATACATTTTTAAAGGTTTCCTTGATATCTTAAATAGGTTTATGAAGTTAGTTATGAAGCGGGTGCATAAAGGGGTGTGCCGGTGTACCTTTGAATCGGGATGTTGTTGTTGTTGAAAACTTTTACTGGACATAACAGGAAAGATTAGGAAGGGAAGGGGGAGTTAAAGAGATAGAGAGTGTGTGTATGCCCTCACTCCAGGGCTCCAATTGAGGCTTCGGCATGCAGCGCGCGGGTCACCAGCAGCTTTTGCACATCGATGACATCACTCTGCAGCCCCGCTTCCCACTCTTGAGTAGAAGGCTCCACCAGTGGAGCCAGTCCGGGGATTTTCTTACACTTCCAAGTAACGTGATGCACGTCCGCCCAGGGGTCACCACAGAAGGGGCAGGCTCCCGTAGTGTACCGGTCGGGGTACCACTGGTGCAACTTGGCGGGGGTCGCAAGAATGACCGTCTGGAGGCGTCTCCAAGTTTATTCTTCTTCCTTCCCAAGCCCCCCGCATGGGCCCGGGAATACGCGCCTGTTGAGTTTCTTCGTTTTGAGTGCCTCGTTAAACGAGAGGTCCGCGTCCACTTGACCATCCGACTGGGACGAGTCCCGGAGAATACAACCTCGGGCCGCAGCATTTGCGGCCTCATTCCCAGTGTTACCCGTGTGGCCAGGGGACCAGAGCAGATGCACCCCCTGCACTTCCGTCTTAACTAAGTATTCTATCAGCGACGGCGCACACCATCCCGCGAGCGAAATTTCCACATGCTTTCTGGGAGTCAGAGATGACAGTCGCCCTGGGGTTGCAAATGACCGCCAACGCAATCGCCACTTCCTCAGCCTGCCCAGCCGACTCTACTCTGACCGAAGCTAATCTTAATACCCGACCCTGGGCGTTAGCCACTGCGATTGTGGTGACTCCGTTTACTGGGCCGCCACAGTCAACATATAGCGTTCCCTCTTTTTTATCCCATGTCTTAGACAGGGCCTCAGTTCTGGCCTTTCTCCTGCCGTCGTCCTTTCCTGGTTGCATATTCCTCGGGATACGACTCACCACTATTTTCTTCCGTATTTCTGCCGACAGCTCATGGTCGGGGACAGTACCCGCATGCGTTCCTCCCGGAACGACCATCCCGAGTTTGTCCATGAGCCACGCCCGGTTCTTCGTGGACGTCAACCTCTTTAGCTGAGCCACGAGGTGTGCTTCGTGAAGCTCATCTATCGTGTTGTGGACCCCTAACTTTAATAATTTGTCGGTCGCTGTCCTCTTGGGAAGCCCTAGGGCTATTTTGTATGCTCTTCTTATCAAAACATAATTTTTTTTGCCATTCCGCTTTACTCAAGACCAAGTACGGTGTGGCGTAAGTGATTCTAAAGATAATAAAGGCCTGAACGAGTTGCATTGCTTCTTTCTTTTTTATGCCTCTCCTACAATTTCTTACCCTCCGAAGCATGCCACAGACCTGGGTGGTCGTGGTGTCAGGTTTATCGAGAGTCGACTTGTTGCCCCTGCCCTGTCGAATGAGCTGGCCGAGGATACGAATCTCCGTGGGCTTAGAGACCTGTTTCCCGCTCACCCAAACCTCGATCTGTTCCGACACACTTTCATAAGGGTTCCTCAAGACAAGTAATTCAGACTTCTTCGGTGCACACTTTAGACCGCACTCCTCAGCGTAGTCTTCTACAATTTTGGCAGCCGCCTGTAGTCTTTCTTCAATCTCCGCGTCGTTCCCCTCCCAACACCACAGGGTGATGTCGTCGGCGTAGATGGCGTGTTCCACACCGGGAACCGCCCCCAGCGCCTCCGGCAAACCCCGCAGAGCCAGATTGAAAAGAAGCGGAGATAGAACAGCCCCTTGGGGCGTCCCCTTTGAGCCCAGCTCGAAGCTATTGGATTTCATGCTCCCTAAGATTAGAGTACCCTTCCTGTCCGTTAAGAAACTTCGTACGTATTCGAACGTTTTCTGTCCGCAGCGTATCTCGTTCAGGCCTCTGAGTACGCTGGCATGCGAAACGTTATCAAAAACCCCTTTTAAATCAAGAGCGAGAATACACCGTGTTTGTCCCCTGGAAGGGTTCTCCAAAAGATCTTTCTATATCCACAGGAGGATGTCTTGTGTTGAGGTATGAGGTCTAAACCTAAATTGAGTATGGGGCATGAGCTTTTCCTTCTCCAAGTACGTCATGAGCCTAGTGTTTAGTACCCTCTAAAAGCTTTACCCACGCATGATGTAATTGAGATGGGTCTCAGATTTTTTAGATTTAAGTTCTTTTTGAGCTTGGGAATAAAGCGAATGTCGGCGGTTTTCCAGCAAGCTGGCGTCACCCCCCTAGCCCAGTAGTGCTCGTAAAAATGATTAACTAGCTTCCTGAGTTCGCCTTCTTCCAAGTTATAAAGGAGTTTTGCCGTGATGGTGTCCGTTCCCGGCGCGGTGCCCTTTTTCATGGCCCCGAGCTCGTACTCGAATTCTGCCACCGATACCGGCCTATCCAGTTCGGAGTTTTCGCATCCTAGATATTCTAGAGTTTCCTCCGCGCGTTCAAGACACAAATATCTGCGCGCGAGTCGGTCCATGACTTGCTCTGTATCGCTGGGTAACTCGTAGATGAGTTCAGCTATTCGACTGTCCGTAACCGACTTAGTCTTAGTTGGATCTATCAGTGTCCTAAGGAGACACCACGACCGAGCCGTACCGAGGCTACCGCGTATAGAGTCACAAATCTCATACCAGTTGTTCCTAGCGAGGTCGACCGCATGGTCCTCCGCGACCTTAGTTACTTCTTGGACCTTAGTACGAATCTTCTTGTTGTGTCGCTGACGTTTCCACCTCTTAGTCAGACCCCGCCGGGCCTCCCAGAGGTGGAGGAGTCTTGCATCCACAGCCGGGGTCTTCTCCGAAAGCTCGACCTCCGTGACAAAAGGGCGCAGGCTGGTGGTCACGTCCGCAGCCCACTCCTCAATGTCCGCCAGGTGCACTTTCGTCTTTTCTCTTTTCTTCCTCCATTTGTCCCAGTCCGTGATCTTTGCGGTTCCGGTTCTTCTCTTGTATCCTGCCTCCCTTAGTGTCGTTTCAAGAATGCAGTGGTCGCTTCCAAGTTGTTCTGCCAGGTTCTTCCAGTCGGCGCTCCCCACGTTCTTCACCAGCGTGAGGTCCGGGCACGTATCCCTGCACGTGCTAGTCCCCGTCCTGGTAGGCTGGTCAGGTTCCGTGAGGAGCGTGAGGCGTTCCTGGTTGATTCCTTCGAAACGTTTGAGTCCTTTCGGCGTGACGTATTTGTAACCCCATCCCGGGTGCGGGGCATTAAAGTTCTCCGCGATGACGAGAGGTGCCTTGCCAGCCGCCCTCAACGCGTTTCCCAGGAGAGTTCTGTAGTCAACCTTGTGAAGATTGGGGTTCCCGTACAGATACACTATGTGGATACCCCGGTCCCCCTTCTTCACCGGGACGATCACCACGTACCGACACTCCACTCCGCCCCCGTCCAGGTCCCTCTCCGTGGCCGCGAAGGTCCTGTGGACGAGGGTCATGAAGTATTGGGTTCCGCCGTCCGTCCGGTAGTCCTTAATCTTTACGGGCTTCTTTTCAGGTTCCTGCAGAAGTATTACCGCAGGGGGATCGGTTTCAAGCGACAGCCGAAGGCTGAGACTGGCCTGCTTCCGACCCTTCCCCCTGCAGTTTCATTGCCATATTTTCAGATAAGATTCTTTTAGGCGATGCATGGTTATTCTTGTCTTCTATTGATTCCACTTCACGTCGTTCATCAGTCGACGATCTTCTCTTCGCCCCTAGCTCCTGGAGAAGGGAACTTCTTTTTCGTTCCAAGAATGTCGATTTTTTCCCGCTTGTTCCAAGTTGCTTGAGCATGGACTCCCGGTTTCGCTCCAAGGCTACCACTTTGTTGGAAAGCTGCGTGATTTTTCCCCTAAAAAGCTGCGTGGCAGGCTGCACCACCTGCTTCACCGCAGCCTCCACGATTTCTCAAAATTGGGCCGTAGTGACCCCGGGGGTCCCAGAGCAAATGCTCTTCATTTCCACATCTTCCACTCCTTTACTCGGGGTATCCTGCCTGAGGACTTGTGTATGCTTGCGAGTCCCGCTTGACCCCGGTGGCGGGTTTTCCTTGGTCGCATTAATATGGTTAGCATTTTTCTGCAGCTTGGGCCAGTTCTCCTGGTTCCCCAGGTCCAAGTTCCTCCCGTCCCGCGACATAGATCTTTGATTCCGATTTTGCTTCTTCCCTCTTTTACGGCTTTTCCTCTTCCTTTTATTTTCGGCAAGAGGCGCCGGGCGTGACGAATTTTTCTTGCAGCTTGCTGATCTGCTGCGAGAGCGAGCACGCGGCCTTGAGCCACTCCGCTCCTTCGACAGCCAGCGCACCTGCTGTTCTCCGTTGCGGTGCCTCGAGCGGCTCTGTCCGGTTCTCTCAGTTTGTCTCTTCTCCTTGAAAAACTTTTCAGGGCAGTGACTGTCGTATGTTTTGTGCGCCCCTCCGCACAGTGCGCACTTCGGGACACACGGGTGTCCCTCCACCGCTTGCGCGGCCCCGCACATCGCACACGCGTAACCCGTCGGTTTGCTGTACACAGCCGTCCGGTGGCCGGCCTCTCCGCAGTTAAGGCAGGCTGCCTTTGTCTTCTTGTATAAAAAGCAGGGCGTTTCCAGCCTGTTGAACGTGACTGTGAACGGAACTTTGGTCCCGGCGAAAGTGACGAGCGCCGATGTAGACCTTTCCAGCCTCCTAGCGCCGAGTATTTTGTGTCCTGTGGCCTTGGTTTTCTGTCTGATCTGTGCGTTGGACAGCTCCGGCCGGACCCCATGAATGACGCCGCGGCATGCCTCATCCCTCGGGGATTCGTGGTAGGCCTCAACGTCGAGTTGTTCGGACGGGAATATCAAACTTATAAGCTTCGCCAACGCTTCGGCTTCGTCCCATATGTCCGTGCAGATCATAATGGTGTTTTTCTCTTTGAGCAACCGGACGATTGAGTTCTCCGAAAGACCCCTCGGGAGCGAGTTCTGCATCGCTTCTCCGATCTAGTCCCGGCAGCTTTTCAAGTCGACCGCAGTCTTGCGTAGCTTCTTAATGATCTTGTGCTTGAATTCTTTGAGGCTGGGAAGCCGAAACGGTTTCTTTGTCTATTTCTTCTTGACCTCCGTTGCACCACCGGTAGGTCCTCGGTCTTCCTTCCGCTGGTCATGGACTTCTTTCTTCTGGATCTTCTTTCTATGCAAAACTTGTACCCAGATATTGCCGCGTAGCGTGCCTACTTGCTCCCCTGAGGCAGTTTTCTGAGTTTCATCCGTATAAAGGGGTCGCGCCGCGGGATTTATGAAGTCAAAAGCCACCTTGTCCGGGTCGTATCCTTTCCTGGGGCTGAACACGAGAGCTTCCGTCGATATTACTTCCATCTTGCGTTTTCCACCGCCGCCGCGGCGGTCCCACGTGGTAACACTTAGCCGGTTAGGGCCAGTAGGGCGGCCGCACCGAGCGAACTCGGCTCATCGCCCCGATGCTGCTGCGCCAAAAAACCCCAAAACCAACCAGCCCTAGTCGAGCAAGGCCCAACGAGGCTTAGCGAGGCTCCTCATGGGTTCAAAACCAAAATGCCTCTAAAATCAAAATATTCCTCTCACCAGCTTGAGGAAGCTATCCACGTGAACTGGATCACTAACGCTGTCTATCCAAGACTTCTTCTCGCACGGAAACCAAGAATTTCAGCACAAAACATCGGTTTTTCACAGAGCCTTAATGAGCATGCGTCCGCTCGCCGCAACCTTCTTCTTCTTCCTTGAATCGGGAGCACCTGCGTTCCCTTAGAATTCAGTGAGTGTAGAAAGAGGTGTAACAGTGCACCATTGAACGGGGTTCTTTTGTGTTCCCTTCGAGGGCAGTAGGTGTAGAAAGGGGAGTAATGGTCCACCATTGAGCAGGGCGCATCTGTGTTCCCTTTGAGTGAGGCGGGTTTATGAAGCGGTGCAATGGTACACCTTCGAATGGGGTGCATCTGTGTTCCCTTTCATTTCATTGGGTGTAGAAAGTGGTGCAGTCGTACACCATTTAATGGGGTGCACCTGTGTTCCCTTCGAGTGAGATTTGTGTAGAAAAAGGTGCACATGTGCACCACACCAACGGGTGTACAGATTCTCCCATCTTTGGGGTATACAAATATTCCCCCAAAGGGTGTAGTTTATGTGACAAGCACTTACACCCCGTATGGGTGTACTCCATTCCACCGTTTTTTTAGAGTGCTTGATCTGGCGTCGGTAAACGAAGTTTGTAAAACACCTCTAAAACTAAACAGGAGAGTTTGTTGATAAAATATTCTTGAATATTTAAAGCGCGGTTGTGTAGAATAAAAAGAACAGAACAGACATGAACGACGTGTCTGTTTGCTCAACACTCACAGATACGCGATTTTGCTGCCCGTCTTGTCGAACGCCACTTTCGATTGCATCGAACGTGTTCGACTTATGTTCATCGAAGTGGCTAAAACCTCGATGTCTGCGGCGGCGAAAACTTACGTTGCGGACCTCGAGTGGAGCCACACGGGTGGTGCTAACTTCATTCCACAATCTTATTTTCTTTTTATTTTTTGTCGCAGCGGAGGTAAACATATTGGTTAGTGCAAAAAATGTAGTTTTGAAAAAGTCAATGCGGTTATTCTGCCAGGGTTGAACAAGCGCAACATCCGTCAACTATGCCTCAAGTCAATCCCTATTGAAAATCCGCCTACGAGACCCACCAGGATTTCTGAAACGTTATGACGTACCCATCAAAGATGTTTGATGTGTTTGAGATGTCCGTCAAAGTTTTCAAAGGATCCTGACGTACCCTTTAGGAAATCCGTAAAGGGTGTAAGAGACCCGTCATAGCTTTTTGAGAGGCCTGTGGGGTCTGTCCCAATCCTGTCCGTGAAACCACACCACCCATCAAAATCGTTTTAACGGGTTGGTGGTAGAGATCGCATCACCCTTCAGGATATTCGTGTTGAGGAAGCCGCTTATCCATTTTTGAATCGGGCGATGTATACTTCGTCTCACCCTACGATGGACTAAAGGCAGAAGCTATGAACCGTCAGATCCAATCACGAGCCACTGAGACATTGTGTGGTATGTCGCTTCGAAGCACGTATCGGTGCCCACGTCTCGGATCACTGATGGGAATGGGCCGACAGTGGTTCGGATCGAGCCATGAGTGACTCAACAATTTTACATTGCAAAGAAAGTCACGGCTTACTGGCTCATTGCAGTGTCGAAGCTGTAAAAATGACGCAGCGTTTTTGGATTCGGAGCATTATTCGTCCAAACCTAACCAATGCTAAGCGTGTCATAGTTTAGCGTGGAACGTGATTGGACCTGGCGGCCCGTGGCTTTGGCCTTTAGTCCATCGTAGGATGAGACGAAGTATAGTTGGAAAAGGAAACGGAGGCCATTGTGGGTGTGGGTTCCTGAACCCTTCTGTCACTGACCGGGTGTTTGGTCGCCAAGGAGGTTACTGGGGGCGTACCGCCCCATGTGGAGAATTGACGAGGCGCGGGCCGAGTGGCTTTTGGAGGCGAACGCAATCCTATCCGCTCGGTCTACCCCCGCTCCACCTTAGCACGGCGAAGGAGTGCTGCGCTTCTGTCCGCCTGGACATGGGGAGAGAGTTCAGGGCCGCCAGGCCCTTCTCAACACCTCCTAGAAGACAAGGCTGTAGTGCTCTTCTCGTGACGTCGCAAAGGAAGGCAATCGGGGGCGCGCGTCGAAGCGAAGGCAGCGCGCGTGGATCGACCGTCGTAACGCGCTTTTAGTCACATACGCGTGTCTTATTAGCTAAAATGGAAGCTGCGTATAGCAGCGGGTCTGGAAACGTTTTTTTACACGGGCAAAATATTACACCGCTAAATAACCGGTACGAAATGGCACGAGGTATGCGTATAATACCCGTGCCACACGGGCAACTCGAATGCCATTTACAACGAATGACATTTAAACGATCGGCCAATCAGCGCGCGACGCTCCGAGCGTGGGGCGTTCCACGCGCGACAGATCGCGAGCCGATTCGTCGATCACACGAATGTTATTCGTTGTAAATGGCATTCGAGTTGCCCGTGTGGCACGGGTATAAGACGTCTATAGGAAAATGTGATTGTTTTAAGTCGAAAACATTGAGTCACGCAATTATTGCTGTAGGAACGCATATTTTATACAGAAATACTTCGACGAAATGGCGAGACACGCAGTGATTGGACACAGCAAAACAGATCACAGTTAAAAATCAGGTAGACGTAGTCAACGCGGACACGGCTAGAAAAGTGTCACTTACGATCATGTAAGCGATGTTATCGCGTGCAGTCACTGAATTCGTGCATTATACCCCGGCCACATGGCACAGTCAATGTAATTTTGATCGAAGGACATTATGGGGTCGGCAAATCAGCTCACGACGCTCGTATAGTCACTCAGGATCGCAAGCTGATTCAGTCCCATATCATTTAAAGAAAATATAACTTTTCCGTTTGGCAGGGGTACTAACTAAACTTACTATTTACAGTCAACTAAAAAAACAACGCACTTTAAATAATCACACATAAACTTGTTATTTTTCTTCCAGTGAAAACTTGAATGTTACCAGGCATATTTACAAATGTCGACTCAATTGCACATGGATAACGATGAAGAACGAGATTCCATTCCATTACAAGATTGAAGTAGTCGACTGCAACAGTCTACTCTTGTCCTACCTGACAAAGCCCGTAAATAAGTTGTTGCTCACCTCTCGACCGTATCATACGTCCCGCAATATCCGTCACGAAAAACTTTGAACGCGAACTCCAAGAAGTTTCTCTCTTTGACAAGGGAGAGGTCTATCGATAATCGACCAGTGTCATCGTTGACTAGTTGCCACACATGTCACTCACACCGTAGCAGGACGTGTTCCGCGAATCCACGTAAATGCCGTAGTATCAACAGAACACAAGAGAACCACACACGAGAGCGGCGGCAGCAGTGTGAGACGAAAGGCTTAATGTCGTCGACCCATGCATATCTTGCTCGTGTGCGCTTCCTGCGGCGATTACTGGATTGTTTTCGGTTCCCTTCTGTTCTGAAATGTCTCAGCGTTCCTTTTCAAACAGTCTGCGGGTCACACACAGGGCAAATTTGCCATAGATGGGAGCTCATATGAGGGAAGAAAATGTTGCACCGGAACCGGTTCATTCGAAAAGTGTGGGGAGGTGCGGGACTGCACGTTGTCCCGTGGTTACGGAGATAATCATAAATATAAATTTGGCACTTTCAACCTTGGTAACGGGTTGTATATTATGTTTATATTATATATATATAATAATTCGTATAAGACTGCGCTTTTAAAACATATATTAATGTCGGATAAACGCGCACGAAAACCACCGCGCCGCTCAACAAGAAACATTTTTTCACGTCGATACCAGCTCTTTTCTCACGTAGTTGCGCTATGGCCTTCCTTCTCCGACGTTGAGACGTAATCACTCGGAGCGTTACGGCCTCATCCTTCTCCAGCGGTCGGCGGGAAAGAGTGGTGTGAGGAGGCCGGTATATCCATTTTCTCCCCGTTTGCGGGCGGTTTGGTTGCTGTTACCGCTGTGGCGGCCTCCGCCATCATCCAAGGACGGTGACCCCGCAGCCGGCGACAAGTGTCCCGCAGGCTCCAAGCGGCGAAGCAGCGAGCAACATTCGCGCGGGCAAGCCGAGAACGGCGCGTTGCCCAGGAACAGGGACGCGACGGAGAGGGTGAGGGGGAAGCGGCAGCAACCCGTTCCAAAAACCGGTTCCTTCGCGGGGGACGCTCCCCAAAAAGAAGAAAATAAACAGAACCATTTTGCTTTTAACCAGAGTCGGACATCCTCTCTTTTCGTCGTCAAATAACACGAACCCACACCATCGTGGATGTCTGGAGCGGACAGGTTTCCTCCAGGAAGGTGAGCCTGGCTTTGAGGGCTCGCCCCTTGGTCTGTTTTGATCCGTGCAGTTTCTTCCTTGGTTCCGCAGGAGAACCCCAGTTCGGCGTTGGCCGCCTTCAGCACCGCTCGAGCGCCATCGTGTTCAGCGGATTCAAGGAGATGGTGGCCGGTGTCGGCCTACTCGCCGCAAGAATGGCAGTCGGGGTCAGCGTCCCGCCGCATGTTGTGCCTGCGTACCGGGATCATGACACTGTGGGTCCTGAGACGGTGAATGACGGCCGTTGTCCGGCCCTGTTCCTTGCGCCTCTTCGTCCGTCCGGCTTCAAAAGCATCCAGCGAGCGAAAAGGACGCCGAAGACGCCGCCGCGACGACATCAGGGACGACACCGTGACTGTGCCCAGTATTTCTGAACGGTGGCGGGTGCTGCTTGCGAGCTCGTAGTTTTCGCTAAACGTGCTTACTGAGAGCGTGTATGTGTCCGTGAGGTGCACCTGATCGGTTTTATTAGCTGAACTACCGCATATCAGGAATTGACCCAGCGGCATTGTGAGTACTTTGAAAGATATTATTTTTTTTGTGATAAAGAACTCAGTTGTCCCTATTTGATCTGATCGCTTTCGTCTACAGCTGCTTGCCCCCGGGTTTGAACAAACGTTGGTCTTTATCGTTTCTTTGAGTTACAATATACATGTAAAAATAAATGTGAAATAAATTTCCAATAACGTTTTGAACTGCATTTGTGTCTATGGTTCACAGTCATTTGGGCGTTTAAAGGGTTGATAGGCTAAGGGGTTTGGGCTGACGGGTTGAAGGGCTGTGGGGCTGAAGGGTTTTTCTGTGTGGTATCCCTGAAGGGTTTTTCTGTAGGTTATTCCTGAAGGGTTTTGAAGTCCTGTGAGGTCTCATAATGCTTTAAGGCTGATGGGTCCTTTAGACTTATTTTCAGTAGGGATGTTATCTGAAACTAATTTAAACTCTTTGCAACGCCTGAAAAATATTGCCCAGGGTAGTTTCCTTTATAAGAACACAGGACTTTCCACCAAAAACATACTTTTGCCAGTAACAACAAAAAAAAACTAACCTTGAGTCGCATGTATTTGTGTGGAGCAGTCTACCGCTAAGCAGTAATTGAAAGTCCTCAGAGATGAAAGGCATAACGGCCTAGTCCTTTTTCCACGTTGGGTGATCGGAAGTAAAAAAAAAAACAATAAAGTTTCCGAATCTCACTTAGTGGCAGAGCGTCCATGCCCTGAAAATGCTGAGAAATTGAAACTCAAGTTACTTGACGCTACCAAAAGGGCTGCGTGCACAGTGCTGCCAGACCACCAAGCAGTTTCGCCTATCGTCTATTCCCATCCGCCAACACTGGAATCCAGCTCGCGTTTATTGTTTTTTTTTTTTTTTTTTTGAGGGGGGGGGGGGGGGTAGCGATGTAGGGATGGTTGCGGTTCGTGCAAAATTGTTATGTGACCCTGCCTGAAGTAAAATAATTTCGCCTTACACCGAGTCTCGTCACCCAGTAACCATGCCAGACTCTCGGGTAAAACTCTCAACATACAAGCCCTCAGGACGAGCTTTTCACTCCTCGAGAACCAGCACACATTGTCGGTTGCCGCAACTGCGAAGACATAACTGGCCTTTCTTTTTCCAAATACCTAAACCACTAACGTACCTGCTATAAAGTGGGCACGACCGACCCGTGTAGCAGCATCGTGACAACTGAAGGTTTACTGCTAGAAAGGAAGGCTCGAATAAAAGAAGAAAACAGACACGTGCGAGCGGTGCTCTCACATGCTCGTGCCATCCCGTCGCTGTCAGCAATTACTGTGTTACCGCATCATCACTTCCCAACAGTGCCTAGTCGATTGAGCGTGCGAGGGGGGACAGAACCGTAAACTTGGACCGGCATGGTACGAGCTAACGGCAAACGAGATGTCCGAATTCTCCTAGTCGGCGAAGGTGAGTTTCGAGGAAAAGCGTGCGTGCGGGACACGCGCATGCTTTCTTGCAAGATTTGCGTTCAAAGAAAAATAAATAAATGGGGGGTATCGGTGGCTGAGTTTGGTAAATCCCCACCGCTGCTCAGAGGACGTAAGAGAGAAAGCTTACGCTGTAGCACCCAGGGATCCTGCTGTTCAATCCCCACCCCTGCCTGTGTCGATCAGGATGAGCATCGTACCGGCGTGTGGTCGTGTCACACTACATTGACATTGTAAAAATACAAATTGAACCTCATGAGGTGCGGTTTTATGTGAGTGCTTCTACGCAGAAAAATCGCATCGCTTGAAAGCAACTCTTATTGAAATTGAGGTACATGCTCGAAAAACTCGGATGGCTTTCCTTATTTGTTCGTTGTTTCTCCGGGATTCAATGTCGCAGTCCCCGAAGATGCAGGGTGAGTTAAAGGGGTCGATGACTTTTTGAAGGGATAGCATAAATCGGTTTCTGAACGTGTCGAGCTAAGATTTTTTACAGAGGTGACAGGAACGTGCATTAAGGGTATACAAATTTCACCCAATTAATTTACCCGTGTAAAAAGTTAGAAATGGAAAACTTGAAATACCTACCTACGGCGGCCGTGTGCTAGCCAAAGGCATCCGACGGGTGGAACAGCCGATAGATGTCAGCAGTGCTCTTCGCGTCGACAAGTGGGTGTCGGCGGTGAAGGCACCGCGAGTACCGCGTTTTTCAGCTTGGCTGATGACAGCGCTGTTGTCGGCTTGTTTCGAAGGTTTCCCTTCTCACTGAGGCGCACCTCAACCAGTATAGAAATGCAAGGGAGCCCTGACGTCGCCACCGGAACTTCACCCGAAAACGTCGGTGGACCTCTTTCGTCCTCTGGCACTCCCCGTAACGGAGAACAACCTTCACTCGCTCGTTGGGAGCTAAGCCCACCATGAAGATGACTTACATCCCCAAACAGCGCGGATGAGAGTTGCAGACAAGAGAGACGCGGTAACAATCGGAGAGTGCAAAGCAGACGGCAGCACATAGCCGAAATTAATTGTTGAAAAAAAAAAACGAGACTACGCACCTTTTTTGTTGTTTTTGTATCATAGTTTCTTCATGTTTTATCGGTAGAATAAACTAATCATACATTGACAATTCGTGCAGAAAAAGAGGGCGTCGCTTCTGGCTCAAAAACGTTGTCTGCTTTTGCCGAGGTTGATGACCGTCGTACAAGGAGGAAACACGCATCAGACAGTGTCTGAAGACTGTCTTTTGAATGATGTCTTAGCGGTGGGACCGCCACCTAAGAGCACGCCACCCGAACATCTCATCCTCAATATCCCCGAAATCCCTGCACCCCCCTCTGGATGCCCACGTGTCGTATTACCATCTGCAACTGCGGCGCGGTTACTGCCTGCAACCTGTCGGTTGTTGCGTCCATATGGTTGCGCCAATCAGACGTCTTTCTTTGGCAGACGGCCACCGTGGGTAGAGGTTTCACGTTTTTCGATTCAAACTTTTGGAGCGCAGCGTCGGCGTAGTCGCGCGTTGCATTCTGGAAAGTTCCCATAATGACGTCAGACGTGACGACGCGTTTGACGTCACCCTCGTGACGTCACACGGCGCCTAAATTTAGCGGGAATACTTCCCCGATAAATTGGGCGGGAAACGTTTACCGCTAAAGTTAGCGGAAAACTTCTCCGCTAAATATAGCAGAAAAATTTCCCCGCTATATTTAACGGAAAAAATGTTACGCTAAACCTAAAGAAAAAAATTTCCCGCTAAATTTAGCAAAAAAAAATTTCCTCAAAATTTAGCAAAATATTTTTAATGATAATCCCTGCTACTGTTAAGCGGAAAAAATTCCCTACTAATTTTAGCAGAAAATTTCCCCACTAAATATAGCAGAAACAATTTCCTCCAAATATAGCAGAAAAACTTTTCTGTTAAATTTAATGAAACAATTTCCCCGCTAAATTTAGCGGAAAATTTTCTCCGCTATGTCTAGCGGGAAAAACTCCCCGCTTAATTTAGCGGAAAAACTTCCCTACTATATCTAGCGGAAAAATTCTCCGCCAAATTTAGCGGAACAATTTCCCCGCTAAGTTTAGCAAAAAAGTTTCCCCGCTAAATTTAGCAGAACAAATTTCTGCTAATTTTAGCGAAAACTTTTGCCACTAAATTTAGCAGAAAAATTTGCACGCTAAATTTAGCGAAAAGAATTCCCGCTTAATTTAGCAAAAAGATTCACCCGCTAAATTTAGCAGAAAAATTTCCCCTTAAATATAACGGAAAAAAATTTCCCTGCTAAATTTAGCGGGAAAATTTTCCCGCCAAATTAAGCAAAAAAACTTCCCCTTTAAATTTAGCGAAAAAATTTCCCGCTATATACCGGGTGAAACAAGGAGACGGCAGGCTCTTTAAATCGACCGGAAAATTCGGTTTCTTAACCTATCGCGCTACGACTTTGTGCAGCGTTGCCCACAGATGGTGCATTTTTTTTGTAAAATTTGCAAAGAACGAACTTACCTAAGGAAAAAGTAAAGAAAGAAAAAGGCTTAGCTCCTATGGAAACGCAGCGACGCCACCGGTCTTCAAACAACACGGCGCCGTTTCGCACGGAAGACAAGAGATGGCGCAAGCGGTCGCGACGCCAACTGCCGCCAACGCACGAGCAGACGCCGAGAGCCGGCGTATTTAGCAGACAAGGAACTGCAGCTGCTTGTTGTTACCGCGCCTGTTTTTGTTTCTGCGACTGTCGCCGCCTGCGGAACGCGCGCTGCTTTTGAGTCGAAAAGATTGTCTGCTAAAGACGCTGGCTCTCGGCGCCGAATACTCGTTCGTTGGCGGCGTTCGTTGCGCCATCTCTTGTGTCCCGTGCGAAACGGCGCCGTGCTCTTTGAAGACCGGTGGCGTCGCTGCGTTTCCATAGGAGCTAAGCCTTTTTCTTTCTTTACTTTTTTCTCAGGTAAGTTCGCTCTTTGCAAATTTTACAAAACAAATGCTCCATCTGTGGGCAACGCTGCTCAAAGTCGTAGCGCGATAGGTTAAGAAACCGAATTTTCCGGTCGATTTAAAGAGCCTGCCGTCTCCTTGTTCACCCGGTATAACAGAAAAAGTTTACTGCTAAATTTAGCAAAACAAATTTCCCCAAAATTTACCAAAAATTTTTCCGCTAAATTTAGGGGAAACAATTTCCAGCTAAGTTAAGCGAAAAAAAAAATTCCCTGCTAATTTTAGGAAAACATTTCCCCGTTAAATTCAGCGGGAGAAATTTTCCGCCAAATTTAGCAGGAAAATATTTTTCTGCTAAATTTAACGGGAAAATTTTCTGCTAAATTTAGCGGAAAAATTTCTCCGCTATATCTAGCGGAAAGAACTCCCCGCTAGTGGAAAAACTTCCCCACTATACCTAGCGGAAATATTCTCCGCCAAATGTAGTGGAACAACTTTCCCACTAAATTTAGCGGAACATTTTCCCGCTAAATTTAGCAGAAAAAATTCCCTGCTAATTTAGCGAAAAATTTCCCAGCTAAATTTAGCAGAAAAAGGTTCCCGCTAAATTCAGCGAAAAGAATTCCTCGCTAAATTTAGCAAAAAAAGAGAAAAGATACCCGCTAAATTTAGCAGGAAACTTTCTCCCTAAATTTAACGGAAAACATTCCCCTCCAAAATTTAGTGGAAAAAAATTTTGCGAAAAATTTCCACGCTATATATGCCGGGAAAAATTATCCGCTAAATTTAACGGACTTATTTCCCCGCTAAATTTAGCGGACAAATTTTCCCACTAAATGGGAGGGAAGCAGAAGAGGAGGAGGGGAGGGGAGGGGGAGGCGGGCATACTACCTCCCCCCCCCCCCGTACCCTCCCCTTCTCCTCAAGAGCTGCGCTCTAATTCGGCCTTACAGAGAATTGTATGCGGAGGGCAAGTTCGTCTGCTTCTTGCGCAGGGGGTAGCGGTGACGTCAGAACGCCAAGCCCAGATTGGCTGATCGCGACCCCTCTATCTGAGTGTCGATTGCCCTTTTGAAACGTCGTCTGCTCGCAACGTCGTCTGCGTCTATCTTACCTTTCCTGCGACTTGCGGAAGTGCAGAGGCCAGATTCACAAAACCATCTTACGCCAAAAGAGTGCGTAAGAAAAAACGTGAGAACAAATTCGTATTCACGAAACGAAATTATCGTAAGTTTTGCTCAGGTTACGACGGAATCCTACGACGATCAACTCAACATGGCCGACAGCGTCGCTCAGTTACTTGGTCGCGACGATCAACGGACGTTTATTTTTGTACGTGCTCTTCTCACGCGTCCCGACTGCAAGCAGCAAGAAAAAAAGTAAAAAGTACTTGAAATAAACCACGATGAACAAGAACGCTGGATCCACAAACACCCGGGAAATGCTCCAACGGCCACGATTCCACCGACCCCGAGTAAGCGAGCTCGGCAGATAGGCCTAGCAGGCACAGCGGTGCTCCGACGGTCCTTGGCCAAGACCGTCTGCCCACGACCGGCTGGCGTGCTGAATGGAATATGCCCGAGCGACCCTTGTGAACCCTTCAATCTCTTCCTCTTGTCATCTCCTTGTTTTCCGAGGCAGCGGTGGCTCTCGCCGGTGAAAAAGCGGTGAATCACCGACAGACGCAGGAAAGGTAAAGCAGCCATCGCTTTGACTAGCAGACGTAAAGCAGACGATGTTAACTGCGCCGACCCGCCGACGCCGTTAAAGAGTGAGGAGTCTCGCCGCACATGAAAGGAGAGAAAAAGTATTTGGGAGGGAACTTGCGGACACTAACACGCTCACTCTCGGTTCTTAGGAAACAAACCTCGGCGCCTCGGGACACCTCGCCAGTGAGTCCTTTCACTTCTCTCCTTAATGCGCGTCTGCTAGTTGTTAAAATCAACGTACCGCTCGATTTATTTCGTCTGCCCTCTGAAAGGCGAAGTCGAGCTCGCTCGTAAAGACCTGCACTTCCGAAAGTCGCAGGAAAGGTAAGACAGACGCAGACGACGTTGCGAGCAGACGACGTTGCAAAGGGGCAGACGACGCTCAGATAGGGGGGTCGCGATCAGCCAATCAGGGCTCGGCGTTCTGACGTCACCGCTACTTCCTTTGTCATGCGCAGAAGACGAAAATGAGCCCACTTGCGAGGCGTATACGTTTTTCTTTTTTTACTCGGGTGTGTTCTTTTAGTGCAATTTTTCTACCATTTAAGGGACGCTGACAGGGTGTTTATGTTTGCCAAGGTTGTTATCTGTACATGACACATAGGAGGCGAATTACCTAGAACACAATTTGCTGCTTGATTTTGGTTTTCTTTCCGCTAGAAAACCGCCGATCGAGAATAAGCCGAATTGAGTCGCGCTCACTCTCTTCTCAGTGGTCACGTGCCGTTTCCTATGGTTTAGACCAACGTTACTAGAACAACACAGTTGGGAAACTGCCATAGAACCTGCTCTGTCTGTCTATGCTAGATCGCAAACTCAACGATGAAGTTAACTCAATCGGTGGCTGATTGCCTGCCCCCTTTGTCACGTGATGTGACGTTGCGATTGAGTTTTTCCCTACGGAGTTTGATGGACTTCGAGCTATGCTGTCGTCACGATTCAGTTTGGCGATGGAGGTAACTTTATAGTCGTCAGGCAGCCGGAGTTGCCAATAAAGTTAATAGATGGCGACGTTCACACTCGCGGACGTGGCGAGCCAAAGCAAGCTTTCACGGACCATCGCTACGTTTTTTATATGTTCGGCGTGGGGCCCCATGTGCTGACAGGCAAGCAGCAAGTGCTCTCAGCTTTTGCGTTGTTGGCGGCACATTTTGCTACGACGAAGACATCACCGTGCATCGGTGTGCTGCGAGTCGCGTTCTTTTAGATGTTAGAGTGGCGATAATTGATCACCCGTGGCTGAAGGTGGGTGGACTTCGTGCAAAGGGATGACGGAAAGGCAACCAAAAAGTTCAGCGATGCGAATTCAGTGGTGTGCTCGGTAAATGCTCTTACGTATCAATGCGATGTGTTCTAACACAGTATGAATAGAACATTTTCTCAATGCGCTTGCACGAGAGCTTTCGGTAGAAAACGGGCGCCTCATTCAAAGAGATGAGTGTCACTCGAGATCGTCGCACGCATTCAAGCTTACATGATTGCATATGTATGGTTTATTCAAGGTCTTGGGCCTCAACATCGGGTAATTGTTCAGCTGCAGCACGCTGCGTACGTTTTCACTTTACGATTATTAAACTCAATAAACTTTGTACCTCTTTGCTCTGAGGGCATAATTTTTGGTATTGTGCAAGGCAAGTAAAATACCCCCCTATGTTTTTTGCAAATAATATTTTTATAACTACATTAAAGGCGTTTTGAGATGTTATGAGTCTACTAGATCCAAGTAGAGGCTGCATTAGCATAGAACGTTGATGTGCTTTTGGACAATTGAAAAGGTTATGAAAAATTCATGTCAGAGGCTGTTTTGTGCAGGTGACAGCGACTAACCCCTGAAGCCGTGGTTGCACACCAATTCGTCACAACCCCAATGCATCCTGCCCTGTCCCGAGGCTAAGCTTAACAAAAAGCATTGCTTAAAATTGTGTTTTAGAGCAGTGAATAGGATGCTCAAAAGCAGGTTACGGTGGATGCAAAGGTACTGGGCACTGCAACATCATTTGACTTTCTGCACAATGCGGGCTCGTATAGCTCTATTTCGGGGCCTCCCCCTTTGATCCCCAGGAGTTCGACCCCGAGGACGGTGTGAGCTTTGACAGGAAAGGACAAGCTTTGCAGCGCTTTAAATCTGATAGGTGGCTGCCTCTGCACCCCAACTATGTGCTGCCTACCAGGGTCTGCCTTCTTAAACTTGAAGCCTGGCAGCTGTCGAGCCTGTTAAAAGCTTTGTCTCTCAACTCGTTACATTTGCAAAATATACTTGTGTGCATCCGCTTGCATTGTTGTGTCATACTTCGTAACTTTCCCAATTCAGTAGACACGACAAGTTTCTTTTGACTGCAGAGTGGTCTACCTAGCAGACATTCCAAGCGGCATTTAATTCTCTCGGTTTCTTTTATACACTATCTATTATGGATGAAGAAGTACTTTGATACGAGAACACTTTTTTTGGTCTGAGCAATTTCTTATGCATCAAAACAACTTACCCAAAGCCCATGGCAGGGAAGTCTGGTATTTTAGAAAATGCAGTTTTATATTAAAGAGAAAAAAATAGACATCACAAGTATAGATTTGTTTATTCATTCATTTACTCATTCGTTCATTTATTGACCCTTAAAGGCCCCATTGGGGTATTACATAAGGGGGGGGGGACAGTACTGGGAGGCATCCATGTAGAACTTTTATACATATAAAAAAAGAAAACAGGAATAAGATATGGCTTAACAGCTAGTGGCTACACACGAAGATATGACGCTGGTTAGGCATTCACTATGGATGACACGACATTTCTATAAAAATCAGGGTCACTGATGTGCACAATATTATAAGGCAGATTATTCTACTCTATTATAGCAAGGGGAAGAAATGAGTGGTTGAAGCTGACAGTGGAACCAGGGATGCCACCCGTACGAAAATGTCAGATACAGGCCGTAATGAAAAATGCCGGTTCCGCCTGGATCTGAAATTAGGGCCCAAGTTTGTATCTCGCCTGGAACCGCTCAGTTCCAGACGGGATACAAACTGGTGCCCAATTTCAGATCCAGGCGGAACCGGCTGGTTCCACTGCACTCTTAAAAAAAAAGGGTACTGTAGAACCCTCCTTAAGGGAGTAACCGACTTACACACAGGGCAACCCCTTTTGGAGGTATCGTTACCCCCTGCAACGAGGGTGCAAACTTACCCCCTAGGTTAGGGAGCAACATTGCCTCCTTTTGGAGGTAACCATAGTTCCTTTTGGTGTTAAAAGTGCATCCTTTCAGGGTCAGCCTTTACCTCCTTTAGGGGGGAATTTCAACCCTTTTGAGAGGTAAGACGATGTAATTGAGGGCGCTGCTTTTACCTGTTTTTGGAGGGAACTATGATCCACTTTGGAGTTAAATACACACGATGAGGAAAACAGCTCAGAAATCGCGGACTACGAAGAACAAACACGACACAAAAGTGCTGTCCTGTCTTGTTTGTTCTTCGTAGTCCGCGCTTTCCGAGCTATTTTCCCCACCTTGTATAACAGTAACCAACTGGCACAGTTCACCACCTTATCACAGGTTAAATGCACACTTGATGGAATCACTTTTACCGCCCAAAGAAAAGTACTATGGCCCTTTGTGGGTGTGATAGTACGTGCTTCAAGGGGGGGGGGGGGGGGGGCTTTTAATAGATGAAGACGGCCTAGTTCTGAAAGTAAATGACAATGTTTTATTGTGGCTGTCACAAACAAAATGGCATAAAAATCAATGGCATGACTAGACATCTTATAAAAGTTCTAAGATGAAACCACTAAGCGCTATAAAGGCATCTGGAACAACACTTTCGGGGCTCTAGTCGTAGCTAAAGATGATCTAGAGGCAGAATGCAACCAGGACTGCCTCAGCAGGCGACGCGGCTTCGAGGCCTCCCTCCACTGCTACATAGCTGGGCGCCTCAAGATTAATTAGGCTTGAGCCGACAGCCACCGGGTAGATTGCACTGCCTGCCTGGAACAAAAAAAAAAAAAACGTGGAAATCATGTGATATGAAGTTGAAACATATCATCCCCAATTTGAAGAAACTGTGAAGAAATATTAGATTTTTCTAAGACGCATTTGAAGCATTTGATGGGCCACTGATTCCAGCATTATAAAGTATCGACCATACTTACCAGACGTGACCAGTTTAACTGTTGACTAACTACCACTGACTAAAATTATCACATGGCGGGTGGTAATCGTAGATTAGTAAGCACTTTGTATTCACCGGTCATGTTCAAATTTGTCACCCCGATTTACTTAGGTGACTAACAAATCTTAGTCAAAGTGGTACAACTATTGTAGCGGATTAGTATATACAAGTGCTTATTGTTGGGCGAGGTGGTATTGTACGTGAAAAAACATGATTGCATGCGCTTTAAGACAAGGACAGAGGAAGAACATACACCACAGAGCGCTACACCACATTAGCTACTCAGCACCACAGCAGATCCCTATGACCGCCAAACCTAACTGCCGAACTTTGGAAAATATGCAAATATTTGTGCCGAAGTGCTCTGCCAGATTAAAATTGAATTTATGTTTTATTTAGACATGAGAAGAACAGGACACAAGGACGAAAACACATAAAAAGAACACACCGAAAAAGACACACTCAAGCGCCTTGTGTGTCTTACTCTAATTTATTTACTCGAAGTATACCCTCAAGTTTCTCCGGAAAATGAACGAACACCACACACACAAAGAAAAGATAAAAATCAAGAACCTCATTTCAAGTGCCCAAATGCGAACAAGAACATCAAAATAATATATCTGACTACGCTTACCTGCAGTTGCGTCCAAGGTAGCAGGCATCCAGTACCCTCAACGAAATCACCCTACAACGTTGACGCAGTAGAAAAGAAATATATTCAATCAACTTCAAATAATGCAAACTTGGCCATCTGACTCGCCTATTGCATGATCAGCTTTTAAAAATGCCTGATCACACGCAAAAAAATAAATAAAAAAATGCCAAGACATAATACTTGCTAGTCTCTCTGCCGGCAATAGCTTAATGACCCTATTCAGTAATATACTACTATTAATGTTTGCGAAGCGTACGAATAAGTTCTTATGCATCAAAACACCTTACCAAAGCCCATGGCAGGCAAGTCTGGTATTTTAGAAAGCTGTTTTATATTAAAGAGACAAAAATATACATCACAAGTATAGATTTGTTTATTCATTCATTTACTCATTCGTTCATTTATTGACCCTTAAAGGCCCCATTGGGGTATTACATAAGGGGGGGGGACAGTACTGGGAGGCATCCGTGTAGAACTTTTATACATATAAAAAAAGAAAACAGGAATAAGATATGGCTTAACAGCCAGTGGCTACACAAGAAGATATGACGCTGGTTAGGCATTCACTATGGATGACACGACATTTCTATAAAAATCAGGGTCACTGATGTGCACAATATTATCAGGCAGATTATTCTACTCTATTATAGCAAGGGGAAGAAATGAGTGGTTGAAGCTGACAGTGGAACCAGGGATGCCACCCGTACGAAAATGTCAGATACAGGCCGTAATGAAAAATGCCGGTTCCGCCTGGATCTGAAATTAGGGCCCAAGTTTGTATCTCGCCTGGAACCGCTCAGTTCCAGACGGGATACAAACTGGTGCCCCAATTTCAGATCCAGGCGGAACCGGCTGGTTCCACTGCACTCTTAAAAAAAAGGGTACTGTAGAACCCTCCTTAAGGGAGTAACCGACTTACACACAGGGTGACCCCTTTTGGAGGTATCGTTACCCCCTGCCACGAGGGTGCAAACTTACCCCCTAGGTTAGGGAGCAACATTGCCTCCTTTTGGAGGTAACCATAGTTCCTTTTGGTGTTAAAAGTGCATCCTTTCAGGGTCAGCCTTTACCTCCTTTAGGGGGGAATTTCAACCCTTTTGAGAGGTAAGACGATGTAATTGAGGGCGCTGCTTTTACCTGTTTTTGGAGGGAACTATGATCCACTTTGGAGTTAAATACACACGATGAGGAAAACAGCTCAGAAATCGCGGACTACGAAGAACAAACACGACACAAAAGTGCTGTCCTGTCATGTTTGTTCTTCGTAGTCCGCGCTTTCCGAGCTATTTTCCCCACCTTGTATAACAGTAACCAACTGGCACAGTTCACCACCTTATCACAGGTTAAATGCACACTTGATGGAATCACTTTTACCGCCCAAAGAAAAGTACTATGGCCCTTTGTGGGTGTGATAGTACGTGCTTCAAGGGGGGGGGGGCGGCTTTTAATAGATGAAGACGGCCTAGTTCTGAAAGTAAATGACAATGTTTTATTGTGGCTGTCACAAACAAAATGGCATAAAAATCAATGGCATGACTAGACATCTTATAAAAGTTCTAAGATGAAACCACTAAGCGCTATAAAGGCATCTGGAACAACACTTTCGGGGCTCTAGTCGTAGCTAAAGATGATCTAGAGGCAGAATGCAACCAGGACTGCCTCAGCAGGCGACGCGGCTTCGAGGTCCTCCCTCCACTGCTACATAGCTGGGCGCCTCAAGATTAATTAGGCTTGAGCCGACAGCCACCGGGTAGATTGCACTGCCTGCCTGGAACAAAAAGAAACGTGGAAATCATGTGATATGAAGTTGAAACATATCATCCCCAATTTGAAGAAACTGTGAAGAAATATTAGATTTTTCTAAGACGCATTTGAAGCATTTGATGGGCCACTGATTCCAGCATTATAAAGTATCGACCATACTTACCAGACGTGACCAGTTTAACTGTTGACTAACTACCACTGACTAAAATTATCACATGGCGGGTGGTAATCGTAGATTAGTAAGCACTTTCTATTCACCGGTCATGTTTAAATTTGTCACCCCGATTTACTTAGGTGACTAACAAATCTTAGTCAAAGTGATACAACTACTGTAGCAGATTAGTATATACAAGTGCTTATTGTTGGGCGAGGTGGTATTGTACGTGAAAAAACATGATTGCGCTTTAAGACAAGGAAAGAGGAAGAACATACACCACAGAGCGCTACACCACATTAGCTACTCAGCATCACAGCAGATCCCTATGACCGCAAACCTAACTGCCGAACTTTGGAAAATATGCAAATATTTGTGCCGAAGTGCTCTGCCAGATTAAAATTGAATTTATGTTTTATTTAGACATGAGAAGAACAGGACACAAGGACGAAAACACATAAAAAGAACACACCGAAAAAGACACACTCAAGCGCCTTGTGTGTCTTACTCTAATTTATTTACTCGAAGTATACCCTCAAGTTTCTCCGGAAAATGAACGAACACCACACACACAAAGAAAAGATAAAAATCAAGAACCTCATTTCAAGTGCCCAAATGCGAACAAGAACATCAAAATAATATATCTGACTACGCTTACCTGCAGTTGCGTCCAAGGTAGCAGGCATCCAGTACCCTCAACGAAATCACCCTACAACGTTGACGCAGTAGAAAAGAAATATATTCAATCAACTTCAAATAATGCAAACTTGGCCATCTGACTCGCCTATTGCATGATCAGCTTTTAAAAATGCCTGATCACACGCAAAAAAAAAAAATGCCAAGACATAATACTTGCTAGTCTCTCTGCCGGCAATAACTTAATGACCCTATTCAGTAATATACTACTATTAATGTTTGCGAAGCGTACGAATAATTTCTAACTGCCGAATGTCGAACTTCGGCAAATATGTAAATTTTTTTGACGAAGTAATTTGCCAGAATCAAATTTAAAATAGAATCTATGTTTTATTTAGACATGAGAAGAACAGTACACAAGCACAAAACACACACACAAAAAAAATAACACCGAAAAAGACACACTCAAGCGCCTTGTGTGTCTTACTCGAATTTTTTACTTGACGTATACACTCCATTTTCTCTCGGATATCAACAAACAGCACACACACAAAATAAGCATAAAGATCAAGAGCCCAATTTCAAGTGCACAAATGGGAACAAAAAAAATCAAAATAAAATATCGCACTTCGCTTACCTGCAGTAAACAGTTTTAAGAACTGTCACGAGATGCGTCCAAGCTAGCAGGCATCCAGTACCCTCGACGAAATCACCCTGCAACGTTGCCGCAGGACGAAAGAAATATACTCAATCAACTTCAAATAATGCAAACTTGAGCCACATCTAACTCGCCTACTGAATGATTAGACTTTTAAAAAAACCTGATCACACGCAAAAAAAAAAAAAAAAAAGCCAAGACAACATTATAATTGCTAGTCTCTCTGCCGGCAACAACATAATGACCTTATTCAGTAATATACTACTTTTAATGTTTGCGAAGCGCACGAATAATTTCTTACTGCCGAATGCCGAACTTGGGCAAATATATAAATATTCTTGCCGGAGTAATTTGCCAGATTAAAACTGAATGTATAAATTTAATTAGACATGAGAAGAACAGCACACAAGGACGAAAACAAAAAAGGACACCAAAAAAGACACACTCAAGCGCCTTGTGTGTCTTGCTCTAATTCATGTACTCGAAGTATACCCTCAATTTTCTCTCGGAAATGAACGAACAGCAGACACACAAAATCAACATAAAAATCAAGAGCCCAACTTCAAGTGCACAAATGGGAACAAGAAAATCAAAATAAAATATCGGACTCCGCTTACCTGCAATAAGCAGTGTTAAGAACTGGCACGAGACGAGTCCTGGGTAGCGGGCATCCAGTACCCTCGACGAAATCACCCTACAACGTTGCCGCAGGACGAAAGAAATATATTCAATCAACTTCAAATAATGCAAACTTGAGTTATATCTGACTCGCCTACTGAATGATCAGAGTCTTAGAAATGCCTGATCACAGGCAAAGAAAATGCCAAGACAATATAATTGCTAGCCTCGCTGCCTGTAACAACTTCATGACCTTATTCCGTAATATACTACTATTAATGTTTGCGAAGCGCACGAATAATTAGCCCAGACATTTATATTCGGTATTTCAAGGTAACGTGACATTTTACCAAACTATTTATATTAAACATCGTTAAATAATAAAAAAAAAACGTTGATATTAAAAACCAGTGTTTAACACAGACTTTTACAATTATCAACGACGTTCAGAATTAATCCTGCCGGTTGGCCGGTGTCGCCAATGAATGCCTGATGAACTACTGCTCTGCAAAAAAAAAACAAAAAAAAAAACAAAAAACCTTAGGAGTTTTTTAAATATTTGATCACATGCTCAATTTAACGTCCGACGCGACACACCAACGGCCCCAAAAAGAGAAAACCTCATACCCCTCACGCCTTAAACGTAGGCGACCCCCAATTCAAAAGGCGTCTTGTCTTCCGGCCCGCCGAACCGCCGCTCTCCCCCTTCCTCCAACCGCACACACATACACCGGGAAAAGCTGCTGGCTACGCCACTGGTTAACGTATGTCAACCTCCTAAATATGCGATAGTGCCAGCGACAGTCATTCCTGTTCTTGCTCTTTATGAACTTCGATGGTCTAAACCGTGTCTGCGTTCGCGCCACACACTAATTTTATCGAACGCTCGACGCCTTCAGACGTGCCAACATGTCCGCCGACCCTTTGTCTAAGGAAGACGGGGGTCGTCTTCCCGGGCGGTCATAACCGACGCCAACTGCCGCCCGCGCAGAACATTTCCTTACCTGCATACGGTGCACACGACTTGGATCTTCGACTGAAGTCAATGCAGCGCTCTCGGTGACCTCGTAAGAACAGACTGAGCCGAGCAGAACAATAAAGAACGTTCCTGCGCTGGGACGCCTCCGTCGAACGTTCGAGAAGACCGTTAAGTGCTGTTTATACTCCGACGTAACATCAACGAGCGCGCGCGCTCGTTCTCGCTCGCTGACGCTGTCTGCGAACGGGGTGTCTATACTCCAACGTCAAGTTGAACGCGGCGCTGCGCTGAGCAGCTCGACGCGCGACGTCGTAGCTTGCGAGGGACTTGGACATGCTCTACGTTCAACGTTGGACGTCGGCGCCGCCGACGCAGGCTATCCCAGAAGCCCTCGCGCGAATGCCTCATTGAGGAGTCCGGTTGGCGGGGTCGTCGGGGCCAGTCCGAGTGTGCGAGATGCTGATTTCTGGGATCTGAACCTGTCCTTCTTGCCGTGTGTCGTGTGCTGTTGTCGTGTTCCCGTGTTGGTGTGCGTATTCAACGTTCGTGCGACTGGGCGATTGTGTGCGTGGACGTGGACCGCTCCCAGGATGCGCTACCCTCGATTCTCGATAGGCCTATCGACCTAACGAGCCGGTGGTGGGGGGTTGTGGTGTTGATGTGCCGGCAAAAGCTGGAAGCTCGATGACGCGCCAGAGGTAGGGTTAATTAAAATTAAGGATGACCTAATGTGTGTGCTATTTATAATCATGTGCTAGTCGCACTCACCGGCAGTCGTTCCCGATCGTAAGAAGCGTCGTCGAATGTACGTGAACGGCAGTCACGGAAACCTCTGAACTATTTAGCCGGCCAGAAATTTTCAGTTGGGCTGTTCCAGCTTGTAAATGGTCTCAGCTTGTAAAATATAGTAGCGATATGCGTTGACAATTGGACTGAATCTTGTATTGTTTGTATAGGCTTTGTAAAGTGCGTTACAATTTCGAACGCGTACATTGCGTAATTTAGGCATCGTTCGCTCTCTTCGGTGTCCGTTTCTTAAGTCAGCGTAAAAGTCTATTATGATGATAACATGCCGGCTACCTATCAGAAAGAGGTTTCTGTGGAATATAGAGTGCATAGATTTCATTGAAGCATTCCGGCGAAATCGCCGAAGTCGCTTGGCACGATTCCGGCGAACCTGCAAGCAGCTAAATTCAAAGGTTGTCGGGCTTTTTTTTTCTTTTTCGTTGACATTTGTGTGGCATTTAGGAAAAAATAAATGCTGGTTTGCACTCGTTATCACCATCATTTGCTTGTTTGTGAAATGCTAACCGCTACCCCGAATGGTTGTTTTGAAGCGTGACATGACAACACAAGGACGAACCATACTGACCGATTGCCTCTAGGCTAGATGGCGCAAGCTACCGCCCATAAACAACCCGTAGAGACGATGCGGTTGCCACGGAGACGCGCATGCGTGAAGTGGGGCAGTTCGTCGGGGCGCGCTGGACCAGCGTTGGTCTGCGCTGGACTGTAAACACCATCGTTCGGGCGCTTCTCGGCGCAACGTAGTGGCCGACGAACATCGGTCTGCGCCGGCGCGCGTTGCGTTCGTCGACGTTGGAGTATAAACAGCCCTTTATGCCGGCAGCGTCCGCGCCTTCCCCGCCGACGCTCCCAGCCGACCGGGCAGGCGCTCTCCCAGCGCATGCGCGATGAATGACGTGTCATACAAGGAGACCAATTAGCGAACTCGTTTGCGCCTTCCCACAGCCAATCGCAGCGCCCAGGCTTTGGCAGTGCCCAAACAGGTGCACCCTCTGGGAGGTAATACTTGACTCCTTGGTTGCTCCTTCGCGGCGAACTTCACCTGGTAGCACCGCATTCTTCGTATCTGCTGCGCCTGAGGAGGTAACAAGCGGATCGCTTCCCCCTGGCCGGGAAGAGGGTGGTAAAGGCGGTCTGTTACCTCCTTTTGGTCCCCTTTTTTCTAAGAGTGTGGTTCTGCAGAGCCACTGGTACTGCGCGATACCAACCGAGATACAAACCGGTGCCCCAATTTCAGACCCAGGCGGTGCGCCGCCGGAATTCCCGCTGCGCTCACCACTGCACTCTACAAAAGTATTTCGCGCGATGCCCTTAGCCGTCACAAGCGAGAGATCGTCGCAATTTCACATCCAGGCTTCGCGCGAAATACTTTTGTAGAGTCCAGTGTTGATCGCAGCGGGAATTCCGGCTGCGTACACGGTCGTCCAGGCGTCGTCACCACATACGATGCACAGAACACACACATAGCAGGCACAAGCACAATATTCAGTGTTGAGCGCATTGGAAAGTTCCGGCGGGCAAGCGGTATCCGAGTTGTCCAAATATTGTCACCAAGCACACCAGCGCCAAGCGCATCCAGATGCTGAGCCAAAGTGCAATGTGTCGGCAGCTTCATACTATATGAAGATTCAAAGCCGAGGTCAGTGGGTATCCATCCAGGGCAATGATGGGCGCGTCAGTGTCCGTGCGCCTGCAGCGCGAACGTCATTTCATTTATTTCATTTCATTTCATTTATTTCGACTCAGGAGAGACGGGGGTGCGGCAGAAAGGCCGAAGGCCCATACCAGATGGCCTGCAACACCCAAACAGGATAAATAAAAAAAATTACACCATCTTCCCGAGGGGAACCATGGGGTGATGCGGAGCATCGTGTTGGTTCCGAGGAAAGAGTCAGTTGCGTGCTGACGTCGAGAGATGGCGCCATCGACTGCCCTAGCGTTACCCCCTACGCGAGCCTTCGTCGCGGCTCGCGGCAGAGAAACTTGGAACGCTCGCCGCTCGCCGTTTATTTTTTTCACACTTGAAGGAGAGGAGACTAGAGGAGGAGAGTTGCGCGTGCGCGCGCGGTGTGAGGAGAAGCGAACGCACGCGCAGTGCACGCAGCTGGTAGAGAGAGAGAGCGGAGAGAGTAACGCGCAGCTGTTGGAGAGAGGGAAGGAGGAGAGTTGCGCGTGCGTAGTTCGAGTGCCGACTACAACGCCGACGCCGCGGGACATAGACCCGAGCAAGAGATGCTCCGCATCTAAAAAATAAAACAAGATAAAAAAAAGGGGGGGGGGAGGGGGTTGCCGCCGGGAGAGCGCCGGCCGACAGTTCGACGAGAACGGAGAAGACCCGAAACTCTCGGAGCGCTTCCGCCGACTCCTTTAACGATCCGCTTGTGCAAACACGTCCGAGCATATTGAAAGAGTGAAAATAACCCATGGCACAATGTTAGGCATATTCCTCACATTTTGGTGAAGTGCAGCTACATGGAGAGTAAGCATATATTGCTTCGGCACAGATCAGTGACACCGCGGGGTGGTTGAAAAGTAACCAAGTTGTGCGAGCAACTGCAGCGAGACATTTGCAAGGGTGTAGCTGTACCTGAAACATAATTACATTTCGGCTCAAGTCACTAACTTTCGCATTTCTGACTCAACCGGGAGGTTTGCTAATGACCCTCGCATGCCACAACTTTCAATAAAAAAAAATGTCTCGATTACTAGCGCTTCCTATCGGCTTGAACCTTGCACAATGAAGGCAAAGCCTACTTAACGCCGTTTAGATTACCCCTTTTAACAACGTGTCTCATGTCTGTCTTACAGCACATCTACAATGTTAAATACATAATGGCACACTGATCATTCCAAGACACTGGCTTTACACAAGCTGTGCTAGTCCCAGTAAGAGAGGATGTTGGGGAGGAAAGCGGTGGCGCCCACACCTGTGTCAAATATTCATGTCCACACGGTGATGTGCCCGTAAGGAGCTCGAACGTTCCAAGTTCTCGGAAGTATTTTTACGCCAGTTTGTTTCGAGGGAGGGGGGGGGGGGGTATGCACTGCGAGTCCCAGCAGGCCACACACATTATGCGATTCAATAGCTATGTTTTGGGGGCAACACAATAAACAAAAATACAGTATGAGTATGCATAAATACAGAGTGGTGGCAGAAGTGCTCTTCGCGTCGTCTGTCTGCTGTACAAAAGGACGAAGGAGCACCTGTGGGTCAACACGACGAAAGCAGCGGGAGCAAGCGGCAGCAAGGACCGTTGCGCCGCAGCACCCTGGGGATGCCGCCGCTCTGGAAAAAGCGGGCCGAGCTACGTCGGGCTGACTTGTTGGGCAACCAGGTTGGCACACTCCAGCGCCCCCTTGCCCAGAATGAAGTTTTCGTAGAGTCCTTCCACCACCTGAATGTGAACCTTGCCCTCGCAGCACTGCGAGAAAAACGAAGGACGTTCAGCCAATGCCAAGAAACAATCGGCCTCTGGAAACAATGTGTCCACAACCTGGATTAGGAGAGGGCGTCTTCAGACAGGTTCAACGAAGATGGCCCAGACTCGTTTTCTCACAGTATTCCACTATATTACTGCTTCGAATTCAGCCACACTCACTATACTTCATTCACACCTCAGCTGACAGTGCGGTGGAAGCAGCATGCTCGTTGGACCAGTCGTACGCTCATCTTTTGCCACGTGATCACCCTACCCCACCCATATGTTGGGTTTGAATGCGACCATTCAAAGCCAACAGGAGAAACTTGTCGACCTAGAAGATCGTAGTCAAAGAAACAACTTGGTAATCTTTGGTATCGCTGAGAACCAAGACGAAAAAAACGAAGATTTAAAATCGAAAGTAGTCACAGATATTTTCCAAAACCGCCTTGAAGTTACAGTAAAGTTGATCGTACGAATACACAGAGTTGGACGGAAGCAACCCAACAAAATTCGGCCAGTAATCATGAACTTTGCAGACTTCAATGAAAAAATAGAAATCTTTCGCAACTGCAAAAAATTCAAGGGCTCAAGAATATCTATTTCAGACGACTTTTCACGGACCACGATAACCAGACGAAAGATGCTCTGGGAAAGTGCGAGAACAGAGAGGGTTGATGGCGCGCGGGTAAAACTCGTTGGTGATAAGATTAAGATAAACAATGATTTCTACTCGTGGCATGACGAGGATAGCTGCCGCGTCAAACTTAATAGGAATAGATCCGATAATATTGAAGGGTGACTCGCTGAAAAAAACCCCGCGGAATTACGTGTCATAAATCTAAACGCGCGCAGTTTAGCTAATAAAGTGATTGAACTCGAGCAGGTACTAATGCTTTATAACCCCCATGTTGTCGTAGTAACAGAAACGTGGTTACACTCAGAAATAAGTGATGGAGAGTTACTGCCACCAGGGTATAAGATGGTAAGAAAAGATAGGAAAACGAGAGGAGGAGGCGTAGCATTGGTTCTTAAAAATAATATCGACTATGTAGTAATGAAAGACATTCAGGAAGTTGAAAGTATATGGTGTAAAATTAACTTTTATAATACACACTACGTCGTCTGTGCATTTTATAGGCCTCCGGATGCTCCAATTCAGTCTTGGAAGCACTACACGATTACCTTAGTGATAACATTAGACTCGGAACCAGACTGATTATTGCTGGGGATTTTAACTTGCCTGGAATTAATTGGGAGGAGCTTGATGCAGGGCATGTCGATGTAATTAATAGCGAACTTCTTCTCGATATTGCATTTGACGATTGTCTGACGCAAGTTGTTACGGATTTCACTCGTGATGTTGGAAACAGCTGCTCGTTGTTAGATTTAATATTTGTAAGTAGTCATTTACTCGATTATGAAGTGCCTGTTAACGAGGGTATCTCTGATCATAAATTAGTATTTTCATGTTTCAAAACTGCTAAAAACTGCAAACAAACAAAGTGTTCTATCCAAGTGCCTCATTTTTCTAAAGCGAACGACGAAAGTGTGCTAGATTACCTCGATCTGTCATTTTCTCGGTTTTCAACTTTCGATGGTACAAGTGACGTGGATTTTTTATGGGCTGAATTTAAACGCATTGTTACCTATTGCTTAGAACATTTTATACCCAAACGGAAGAAATCAGTAAAAAAATCTAATCCGTGGGTAACCCGAGAGATCGTACAACTCAAGCGTAAAATAAAACGCAGACGTCGTAAAAGAAAGGAAAACGAGGAAGAGTTCCTGGAGCTTTCATGCAAAAGCTGAGTTCAGCGAAGGGATATTATTTTTCGGAAACCCTACCGAATTTTATGAGAAATTCACCTGAAAAAGTTTGGCGTCACTTAAAACCTCGAAAAGAACGATTAGAATATATCATTGAAAACAATGAAATTGTGACCGATCCAAAAGATATCGCCGATAGGTTTAATAACTTTTTCCATAGCGTGTTTGTTAATACAGACAGTGCTATAGAGGAATTGAGCTTCAGTGCGACAAGTAGTACTATGGGGGATATAATAATTATTAAAGAGAGAGTCTTTTCATTACTATTAAACTTAGACGTAAAGAGGTCAATCGGGCCAGACAAAATACCAAACGAGTTTTTAAAAAGATATGCAGAATGGGTTTCAAAATTTCTTACCATTATTTTCCAAACATCACTGAACCAACACCGTGTACCCCCCGATTGGCGCAGTGCGAGGGTCGTACCAATTCTTAAAAAAGGAAGTAAGCATAATATTGAAAACTACCGCCCCGTATCTCTAACGTGCATAGTATGCAAATTATTTGAGCATATTATTTCTAAAGCCTTATACAAGTATTTTTGAATCCTCCAACAATTTTCATTCTAACCAACATGGATTTCGCCAGCAACTATCGACGGTCATGCAACTCATAGAAACATTTGACGATTTCGCCGCTTCTTCTAATGAGCGAGGACAGATTGATGCGATATGCCTTGACCTTTCTAAGGCATTTGATAGAGTACCACATACTGAACTACTTCATAAATTTTCTCTGCATGGTGTAAATCAGAGCGTGATATTGTGGATCAGGGCGTATTTATCTAGGCGGGTGCAGCATGTAGAGGTTAACGGTGACTGTTCAATAGTATCTGAAGTGCCCTCGGGCGTCCCCCAGGGGTCAGTACTCGGGCCAGTATTATTTTTAATTTTCATTAATGATATCGCGGCAGAAATAAGCCAAGGGGTTACTGTGCGGCTATTTGCGGATGATTGTCTCTTATATTCAAAAATCAGGGAGAAAGACGACCAGCGCAGATTAAGTACATCCGTTAGGTCTATTCAGGATTGGTGCTCAGAATGGAAGATGAAAATTAATACACAAAAAACAGTGTTTGCACGAATAACTAACAGAACTAAGAATGTTCTTTCTTTTACTTACGAGCTTGATGGGAGTCCTTTGGTTGAAGTTGATAGTTTTAAATACTTGGGTGTGACACTTTCTAAAAACTTAGGTTGGAGTAAACACATAAATGAAATATGTCACAAAGCAATAAAAAAGCTTTGGTTTTTAAGACGAAACCTGAACAGTGCTCCGCCTCAAGTGAAGTTAATGGCCTACACAACATATATTAGGCCTACCCTGGAGTACGCTGCATCGGTGTGGGACCCCTATAGAAAAAATCAAATTGGCGAACTCGAAAAAGTTCAGAGGAAGGTGGTGCGATTTATTCTATCTAAATACAAGCGACTCGATTTTGTCACAGATATGCTGAAGAGCCTCAATCTCCTCTTACTTTCCGTCCGTCGAAAATTGCTCGACTAAAGTTTTTCTTCCTGTTTTCTCATCACCTGCATAATATTAACCCGGATTCTAGATTAACACATCGCGCGTCGAGAGAACTCAGATACGTTAGTTGTAATCAGTTTGAGGTGCCCAAATGTAACATTGACGCTTATAGGTCTTCTTTTTTCCCTAGAACTGTTAAAGACTGGAATGATCTCCCACAAAATATTTTGTCATTGGACTGTTTAGATGAATTCGAGAGCGCCCTTCTGAATATGTGTGATTTGGACTGATAAATAGTAGTTCTAATATTTTTGCTAAGTGATAGATTTTATGTGCTGAGAATTCATTTTGTTCAGTGCTAGATAATATGTTGAATGTGGGTGTTATTTCGGCCCCTTAATTTTAAGTAGATGTCGCTGAATGTGTACTGTGTTGTAGTCCTGATGTTGCATATTTGAGTGTTCTTCTATATACCCCACTTCTGTTAAAGCCCCGTACTTGGGGTGAACAGTATTCACAAATAATAATAATAATAATATTCACGCGCAGCGAGTGGAGCCGGGTGATGAAAGTGGAGCGGAAAGGAAAATTGAGCTAACACCTGTTACAATATGACATTGTAGCTGTTTCTGTTGGCCCCTGCTAGGTGGCCAGTGGCGGCAGCGCGGTTATCGGTCTTGCAATAAACATGGCTGACGAGCACATGTGTGGTTCCATGACAGGAGTCGACAAACAATGAACATGGTGTCAGAAGTGGTCATCGTCGATCCTAAGCATTGAGAAAAGGAAAACGAGTGAGTCGCTGACCATCTGTGCCCCGATAAAGAAGTGATGGAGAGACTGGCACCACCGCCGAAGTTCTCCGCATCCGGCAACGCCGCCGAGCAGTGGCGGGCGTTCAAGCAGGCGATCAACTTCTATCTGAAGGCTACAGAAACGGCAAGCAAGCCGGACGAACAGAAAGTGGCTATACTTCCAACCGTCGGCGGTCCAGCGCTACTCGATGCCTACAACACAATCGACTTTGGAACTCCAACAACGGCACGACCACACCCAGAGCTCGACTACGAAAACGTGCTCACGAAACTGGGCAGCCATTTTTCGCCGAAGCAAAACGAAGTCTACTCCAGGTATGTGTTCCGCTGGTGTACTCAACAACAAGAGACGTTCGACAGTTTTCTTACGGATCTCAAATTGAAAGCAAGAGACTGCAACTTCGGGGCGGAGCGGGACAAAATGATCAGAGACCAAGTTGTCGTTGGTACTAACGATGAAAAAGCGCGCGCAGACATCTTGAAGATCGATAACCCGACGCTTGAAAAGGTGGTGCAAATCTGCCCAGCACGAGAGACGACGAAGTCTCAACTGAAGGCATTCAAGAACGGAGCTACCCCGACCGACAGCGTGCATGGCGTGAAGGAAACGCGTCACAGAGTCAACGCCAAAACGCCTCCAAAACAGACACCGCAGCAGCACAACCGTGGATACTGTGGCGGGAACCATGAGAGAACGAAGCAAGCGTGCCCGGCGTGGAAGAAAACGTGCAACAAGTGCAAGAGAAAGAATCACTTTGCAGCACAGTGTAGAGCCAAGAATGTGGCAAATGTGGAAGCCAGCGAGAGCTCAGACGAAGAGATCCTGGCCATAAGCAGGAGTGACACAAAGAAATCGATATTCACAACACTGCGCATCGACGGCAATGAGTTGAAATTTCAAGTTGACAGTGGTGCTGCTGTAAACGTCATCACAAGCAAGGATGTGAGACCTGAACAGATTGTGCCTGCAAGAACAACTCTGAGAATGTGGAATGACAGCACAGTGACTCCAGTAGGAAAGTGCAAGTTGGATGCTACCACGAAAAATGGCAAGAAACACAAGGTGGAATTCATTGTCGTGGACGAAGAGCTCACACCTCTCGTTGGGAGAGAAACAGCAGAAAAGATGGGCCTCATTGTCATCGATTATCGCTTGGTGGCAAAGGTAGAAAAGGGAACAGCAAGTGTAGCCACCAGAAATGATATTGTCAAGAGGTACCCAGACGTGTTTGGATCAGCCCTAGGAACACTCCCAGGAAAAGTCCATCTGGTCACTGACCCAGAAGCACAACCAAAAGCAGTGACAGGCTGCAGAGTATCGGTCAGTGTGAAACCTCAACTTGCAACGATGCTGCAACAGATGGAAGAAAGAGGCGTCATAACAAAAGTGGAAGAGCCGAGGACATGGGTGAGCCGCATGGTGATCGCAACAAAGAAGGCAGGCGACTTGCGAATCTGCATAGACCCGCAAGCACTCAACAAAGCACTAGGAAGAGAACGGCATCCACTCCCCGTCTTAGACGACATCTTGCCGGAGCTAGCGAAAGCAAAAGTCTTCACAAAGCTGGATCTCCGAGATGGATATTGGCAGTGTGTGTTAGACAAAGAGTCAAGCATGCTAACAACATTCCAAACCCCAGCAGGTCGCTACAGATGGCTAAGACTTCCGTTTGGACTTGCGGTGAGCAGTGAGATCCTCCAAAAGCGTCTACAAGCAGCGCTGGACGGCCTGAAGAGTGTCCACTGTGTTGCAGATGACATCCTGGTATGTGGTGTAGGAGCCAGCACGGAAGAGTCAGAGCGTGATCATGATCGCAATCTTGAGAACCTGCTGCGGCGATGCCAGACGCTTGGCATCAGGCTTAACGAGACAAAGACTGAGTTCAAAAGAGACAAGATAGTCTTCCTGGGACACCAACTGACAAAGGATGGGCTGAGGCTGGATTCAGAAAAAGTGAAAGCCATCAAGGATATGCCATCACCGACAGATGTCCCAGGAGTCACGAGACTGTGCGGTATGATCAACTACTTAGCAAGGTTCTTACCAAAGATATCACAGATCTTGGAACCCATAAGAAGACTAACCAACAAGGACGAGCCATGGGCATGGGGAAAGGAGCAGAAACAAGCATTCCAGGAAGCAAAACAGCTGGTCATGACAGCTCCGATTCTCGCCTACTACAATCCCAAGAAGGAACTGACAGTGCAGTGCGACGCAAGCGAAAAGGGATTGGGAGCTGCTCTCCTTCAAGAGGGACAACCTGTGTCGTTTGCAAGCAGAGCTCTGACTCCAACAGAATGCAGATACGCACAAATCGAGGAGGAGATGCTGGCAGTGGTCTTTGCACTTGGCAAATTTCATCAGTACACCTTTGGTCGCCATACGAGAGTCATCACGGACCACAAGCCTCTACAGTCAATCTCTGGCAAGCAACTAGATCAGGTCCCCAGACGACTTCAAGATATGCTCCTCCAGACTCAAAGGTATGACATTACGATAGAGTACCGACCAGGGAAGGAGCTCGTCCTGGCGGACACTATGTCAAGGGCATATCTACAAGAGACTGGAACGCCAGAACAGTTTGCTGATGTCAACGTTGTGAACTACCTCCCAATGTCAGCAGAGACAATACAGAAGATCGAGGAGGCAACACTCAAAGACCCAGTTCTACAGAGAGTGAAAACAATAATCCTAAGAGGATGGCCTGACACGAAGCGCGACGTCCGACCGGAGGAGAAGCCATACTTCACTTTTCGGGACGAACTAACTGTTGAAAGTAACATCATCTACAAAGGACAGCGACTTGTCGTGCCCGCTACATTGCGCGACGAGATCAAGAAGAAACTTCATGCATCGCACATGGGCGTGGAAGGCACACTTCGAAGAGCACGAGGGTGTGTATTCTGGCCACAGATGAACTCGGAATTGAAAGACTACATCCCGGCATGTGAGATATGCCAAGCTCACTCCGACAGACAACAGAAGGAAACTCTGAAGCCCCACCCTATGACAAGCCAACCATGGGAGCGAGTGGGTGCAGACCTCATGGAATGCAAAGAAAAAACATTCCTTGTGATTGTAGACTACTACAGTGGATTCTTTGTAGACCAACTGCGATCGACTACATCAGCCGCGGTTATCAGGAAAATGATAGCGCACTTTGCAAGATATGGCAGTCCATCAGTTCTTGTCAGCGACAATGGTCCGCAATTTTCGAGTGAAGAGTTTGCGAAGTTTACAAGGGAATGGGACTTCGAACACGTGACATCGAGCCCAGGACATGCGCAGTCCAACGGCATGGCTGAAGCTGCTGTAAAAACAGCAAATAAGATACTACGGCGAGCAATGATAGATGAAAGTGACCCTTACCCAGCACTACTGGAGTATCTGAACACAACGAGACAAGGTATAAATGCCAGCCCTGCGCAGCAAATGATGGGAAAGAGAACCCGAAGCACCCTCCCTACCACGACCATGCTGCTACGTCCACGGATCATCAACTGCAAGCGTGAAAAACAACTATTGAGGAACAAAATGGTGAACCATTACAATGCAAAGGCGAAAGATCTACCGCCACTACACCAAGGAGACAATGTGCGCATCCAACCTACAGGAAAACGCACATGGGACAAGGGAGTAATCGTGCATAAGGCAAAGAACAGATCATATGATGTTGAATCGAATGGAAATGTGCTTCGGCGAAACAGAGTCTTCCTGCGGAAGGTACCAGCCCCAACATGGAATGGTTACGAAGAAACCGATGTGGACAACGACGAGACCGAAAGCCATCATCAGGATGAAGGCCCAGCAGGAGACAGCTGTGTCGCCGAGCCGCAGACCAATCCTGTGCAGGCAACATCAAGGGGTCCAAGCAGCCCAAGTACCCGACCAGTTCGTGAACGCCGAGTACCGAGCTATTTGAAGGACTATGTACCTTAAGAAACTGATAGTTCGACACTCCCAAAAGAAAGGGGATGTTACAATATGACATTGTAGCTGTTTCTATTGGCCCCCGCTAGGTGGCCAGTGGCGGCAGCGCGGTTAACGGTCTTGCAATAAACATGGCTGACGAGCACATGTGTGGTTCCATGACAGGAGTCGACAAACAATAAACAACACCTGCGTCGAGATGGGTGTAAAGCAAGAAAACTAATATGAAAGAAAAGCGCAAGTCACGGGACATTCGCTGCACTTCATTGGTTTAGCCGATGAAGGAACACGTACAAGGAGATGACAAATGCCACGATGTCGCGCTTTGATGCTGCGAATCAACCGGCTAGATCCAGTGATGGCGCGCATCAACCGCGCTGGCCGGTTGATCGCCAACATCGTCTAAGTTTGCGGACGATGCCGTGATGTCACGGACTAAAACTTCCGAGAAAACTTTGCAAAATGCTAGAATTGCAGCTACTGAGATAAGACAGGACCAGGGTCGTGTACTCCTGACCAGATCACTCGATTATCACATCTGCCACAGACTTTCGTGCCGTGACTGCAGAGTACCGTGGCACTTGTGCCACTCACGTCCGCCTTCATCTCTCCAGCGTGCGTGCATCGAGCTTCACCACTTTGCACCTCAGTGCTAGGGGCATCGGCCGGCTTGGGAAAGCTCCTGGGTTAGCGCGATGGGCACGCAAATTATGCTCAAGATTATTACACGTCAACCTTCTTTGTCCTAATCGTAAATTGATCCATAATAAAAAAAGTGAAAAAAAATAGACTGAGGTGAGAGTAGGTTTTTATAATATTTGTGGATCTTTGCAGTTTATGATATTAGAGTTGAGTTTGGTTGGTTTATTAAAGGGATACTTCAACGAAATTTGAAATATACCTGTCGTGTTCAAAAATAGGTTGAATATGATCTGCAATATCCGGAAATGACAATCGCACGTTTCTATTTTGAGCCTGGTGGCTGTAGTTTTCGTTATAAACGGCCCACTCTGGAAAGCGCTCGGAGAAAAGCCAGTGGAGAGCATGTGACACCCAACGCAATGGTGACGTAGTTTGTCTCGGGACGAGCAAAGCTACGGTAAGGCTGACGTCGAGAGGATGGCCTAGTCGTTCCAGCCACCGAAGTGGCTGCTTTTGTACGAATTTTGAGTGACGGGTTAATCTTCTATAATCTTGTAGGGGGACAATAGCGACTTCTGGGACACACAAAAGGAATTCTCGAGAAGAGGGGAGTTCCTCCTTAACCTCTTTTCTCGTCGTGGCCGGAGGCGAGACAGTTACCGTCACTAGCTGTCATGGTTCCTAGACGGGCATTACAAACGAGGCATTAACGACATCCACCAGGTGCTCTTTGCTAATCGTTTAAATTGTTTTAAAATTCATTTTCGAGACCTTTTTAACAAGCTATTGGTATGTTCGATGTTCCCTTCCATTCGGGGTGGAGCCAGACTGAGAGGAGATGACTTCTACACGATTACGTGAACATACATGTGTGTTTCGGTGTCGTCAAAAAGTTTATTTCTCCTCATGTCCATGGTCAGTGCGAACCGCCGCAGGAAGTCTGCTCCTATGATCGCCTGTTTTATATCCGCGATAATAAAAAGCCAGCGGAATGTCCGGCGGAGTCCGAAGTCCAACGTTAGGGACTTTTCACTGTACGCTTTGATCGGGAATCCGTTGACTGCTTGGAGCTGTGAGGACTGTTGGTGTTGTCGGCGGTCCTCCAGCGTAGGAGGTACCACGCTCACCTCGGCCCCGGTATCTACCAGAAAGTGGACCTTGGTGTTGCGTTTGGTTACATAAAAAGGCGGCCTGTTGTGGGGCTTTCGACGCTGGTGGCCTTTAGCGGGTGCCCTTGTCGTTTCCCAAGTAGTTGCAAGGTGAGCGGCATACTCTGGCTTGGGATCCGTACCTGGGGTAGTACTTGCATATCCTTGGGTGGGGGACCCAGCTCTTGATTTACTGTGGCGCCGGTCAGCGTTTGCTTGTGGATCGACGGTGGAGGATCGGGAAAGTCATGCTCGTAGATTATAAACCTCACGACTGAGATTGAACAAACGTGAACAATCTCACGACTGAGATTGTTCACCCTGATATCGAGGTGCTCGTACCAACTGAGGAGTTGAGCGAGCCGGAATCTCCAACATCGGTCGGAACAGTACGCGGCAGTGGGGTCTCTTGACGCACTGCTGAGATGTCAGGGGGGGGGGGGGGGGGCTAAGTTCATAATTTGGTATGCCATACGAGCGAGCTTGGGGATTGAGCCAATAGTAGATCTGCTTAAAATCACCTGCACTTGATTTAGCAGGAGTTGGAGAGAGTTGTTTCAGAATGGACATGTCCATTGTTGGTGCTTTGTCCCCAAGAAGATGCTTCATGCGCCGATATAATTCGGTTTGTTTGCTGTCTCCAACTCCTCCGCCGTCAACAGCTGTTGGAGACGCTGTTGCTCTGACTCTGTGGTGCGCGAATCAGTTCTGCACGCAGAGTCTGGTACGGTGGATCTGCGGGTGGGTATCGAAGTACGTCGCGAACCGAGGACGTTGTTAACTGTGGGAGGGCCGCTACGACGCAGTCATGTATCGCTGAAGACGACGTTATCCTGCTCTTCAAGAAAATTGATTTCGTTGTCAGAAACCACAGTTCGGAATCTGATGACCAGAACTCCGGAAACTTGATGTTCAGGGTCGTCCTCTCCAAGGTCGGCGGAGCTCCGGAAAGCTGCTATCATCTTCCAAGTTCAAGATGTAGTCACAAAGCTGGACTCACCCAAAGAACCAGGGCTCCACAATGGCGTAGGTGAGAATGGTCGGGGGTAGCTAGGTCCGGGTCACCAATATGTAAATTGCTTTAGTTCTCACCTACACCATTTATTCTACATATTTACAATATTTTCATAATGATATGACTGCACTGTTGAGGGGCATACCATCGAATGATTGAGCCGCGCAGCTCGTTCTTGCATCTTGCACTCTTCTTTTCTCATGCTGCCTGTCCCCGCGAGCTTGGATACAGGTAATAATAATAAAAAAGGTCCGCAACTCAGTCACCTGCACACTCGGTTTTCACGCCGTTGACCGTTATTTGATCCCTGACACCCCGTTCTTTTTCAAGATCGTTAGGGGTTACGAACTTACCGGCCTAAACATTTCGTGCTTACGTAGCTCCTGGGGGGTGGCGGGTAGTGTTGTATTAGACGGGAAAAGGGGTTTAATGCCTATGCAGAGGGCTATCCTCCAGGAAGAAGAAAGACTCGCATAGGCAACGGGGAAGGGGGAAAGAAAGATGTGAGAGGTTTGTTAAGAATAGTTGGCATCAAATGTGCGGAAGAATGCGAATCAATCAACGTATGTGAGTGTAAAGTTGCAGAGGAAATGTAGAGCGTTGGCAGATCATAGCTCATAAGAACTTGTGATTAAGTCACATGTCGCGACACAGCAACGCGCAGAATCTAGCTGGTAGTTGTGTCTCTTTCACATTCATGACTCACACAGGTCTGTCGCGTCGCCGCGAAGCGGCGACGCGATTAAGTTGGCGTTTCATGACTACTACAATTGCCATTTTAGACCTCAAAACGCTCTTGCACCATAAGTAGTTCCATTTCAAAAAAGTTCACTTGTTTTCCGCTTCATCGGAGGAATGTGAATGTTAGAGGCGGTTCGAGAGATTGGTTTCAGGATGTCCGGAAAACCGCCTTCGCCTGTTGCTTGGTACCTGTAGGAAATGGTAATTCCCTAGTTGTAGTCACGTGTACACTAGTCCTTTGAACAGATGCCATCAGTGTTTGCCAAGCAGTGTTGTATTCTAAGCAGTGCCAGAAGATGTGATCGAGATCTTCAATTTATCCGCATATGTCGCAGTCGGGGCTGTTTTTATGATAGGACCTTCCAAAGTGGTGCAGTCTTCGTCATGAAAGCAGGTTAGTTCGAAGTCCATGCAAACGTCATTGCCAGACCTACCTAAAAAAATTGACCGTATCTCCACGTGGTGAATGATGTTGATTGGGGCGAAGCTCAGGTGGTGCTTGTCTGCGTAGACGCTGAGCCGCAGCATGCCGAGCCTTTCGTTCGTTTTCATCCATGTCAGAAAGAGAATGTGTGGTATGGAACGTGGTTATATACGCATTTGAGCATTTGACCGCAGCGCCCTCTCGTCTATAAACGTTGAGCCAATGCATGCAAAGTTTAACGCGATTATATACGCATTTGACCGCAGTGCCCTCTCCTGTATAGACGTTGAGCGGCTACATGCAACGTTTCATCCATGACATCCCCTGCTCTTGTGTTACTACCACATCTCAGAGCCCCTACTCGTTCCGCAGTCGTGGCCGAGTGGGGCGATGGACTAGAAATCCATTGGGTTCTCCCCGCACAGGTTCGAATCCTGTCGACTGCGCAAACATATTTTAGATGCGGAGCATCTCTTGCTCGGGTCTATGTCCCGCGGCTTCGGCGTTGTAGTCGGCACTCGAACTACGCACGCGCAACTCTCCTCCTTCCCTCTCTCCAACAGCTGCGCGTTACTCTCTCCGCTCTCTCTCTCTACCAGCTGCGTGCACTTCGCGTGCGTTCGCTTCTCCTCACACCGCGCGCCCACGCGCAACTCTCCTCCTCTAGTCTCCTCTCCTTCAAGTGGGAAAAAAAAAATAAACGGCGAGCGGCGAGCGTTCCAAGTTTCTCTGCCGCGAGCCGCGACGAAGGCTCGCGTAGGGGGTAACGCTAGGGCAGTCGGTGGCGCCATCTCTCGACGTCAGCACGCAACTGACTCTTTCCTCGGAACCAACACGATGCTCCGCATCACCCCATGGTTCCCCTCGGGAAGATGGTGTAATTTTTTTTTTCATAATTTTTTTTCATCTTCACTTATCATCATCATCTTAAGATTCAATCATAATCATCATCATCATCATGCGAATCACTCATCATCATCATCATCACTTCATCATCATGATGAGAGCACCGGACGCCGGACGGACGGATGGACGGACGGACGGACGGACGGACATGGCTAGCCCATAAAAAGCTTCGCCCCCCAAAAAAGAGATCTCCATCCAACAGTTGCTCGTTCAGCCGTTGCCATGGCCCTCGAAAATAAGTACGTTGGACACCTCGGCATTTACACTGATTGCTCAGTCGACATGAAGAGAGGAGCTTTTAACTGCACCCTACACAATTCCCGCCCTATCACCTGAAAAAGCTGTTCTTTTGAACATCGAGACATCGCCTACGACAGCTGAGACGGTTGCAGTTCTTCTGGCTCTCAAGACCCTTCAGGAACACCCTGCGGCCGGCAAAGCTGTCATCCTGACAGATTCTTGCGGAGCGTTGAATCACATCGCTGACACTGAGAACGCTCCCCTGATAGCTCAGTTCGACTGCACACTTAGCAACAGAGTTGGAGGACAATGATTGGAAGTACGCATTCCAGTGGATTCCATCCCACTGTGGAGTTCATGGAAATGAGAAATGACCCTGGCATGAAGGGCACAGGACCTGTTATCAGCCACACACTACTAACGACGGTTTCATGAGGCACGCCTTTTCATAGCGCGTGAACTCAGAAGGCGACGCCCAGACCCCGAAACAGCCCAGGGGAAGAGCCAAGACGCCAAGCTGACACGGAATTGCGTAGCTCTTGAGGTTGGTTGTGTAGCGTCTCTGCTATCATCGCGTCAACTAAGGAGAAGACGACGAAGCCCAAGACGCTGCATGCGACATAATCGCGAGCAAGGAGCATTCAGGTACATGACGGGGTGCGGCGCGGTAGCCATCTTATAATTGTGTACATATTAAAGTGCCGCATAAACGCCACTTCGCCTCCGTACGTAACACGCGGAGACAGGGGGTAAACAGAGGTAGGGCCCTCTTATCGCTACACAAGGGAGCGAGATAGGTCCTGCACTGGGACGCTTGGAGGAGTTCGACATATCGAAGCCGGAGTTTTGGCCGCAGTACGTTGAGTGACTTGGGTTTTTAGAGCCCAGCTCTAAGGAGCCCATTTCCGGGTTGAGTGGCGTCGGCGTCGGCGTCGGTGTCGGCGTCGGTGTCGGCGTCGGCGTCGGCGTATGTGCGCGCGTTGCATTATGGGACGTCACAGTTTCCCCGCTAAATTTACCGGGGAAACTGCATTAATGTTAAGGTCGCGTGACGTCAATTTTACCGCTAAATTTAGCGGGGAAATTGACGTCACGTGACGTCAACACCAATTTGTTTCCCCGCTGAATTTAGCGAGTTGAGTTTCCGTGATAAATTTAGCGGAGAAATTGACGTCACATGACATCAACACAAATTCAGTTTCCCCGCTAAAATTAGCGGAGAAATGTTCGCTAAATTTCCGGCTAAATTTAGGGGGAAACGTTTTGCTAAATTTCTCAGCTAGATTTAGCGGGAAAATTTTACCAAAATGTTCCGCTTAATTTTAGCGAAACCATTTTTGACAAATTTCCCGCTAAATATTCGCGACTCCAACTAACTATAGGTGGCGCCACTCATTTTCCAAAATGGCGGTTATAGTGAGGGTCGGAGATGCGTGCCGCTGTTGAGCCTGTCTAGTGTGCTGGCTTCACTGAGCGACACAAATTACTTCTGGTAATACGAGGAAGCCAGGGTGTTATGAGCGCAGGTCACCTATTTATCCTGAAAACAAAAACGGTGTTCAGCGTAATATTTACGCCAGGAGGAACGTTTTAATTCTGGAGCGAAACCGAAACTAACCTCTATTTTGGATTTAATTTCTCGATATAGGTCTTAATTTCGAATTCTTTCATAACTCAAGATGCGACTCGCATCGTAATTATTTAGTTAGAGAAGTTGTTCGCGGAAACTTTATTTTATGACATACATGTTCGATCCAGGCTGGTATTTGTAGTTGTTGAATAAATCTGTGCTGATATTTGTGCGTTCTCGCTGCCTTTCCTAGCTCAAATAATTGCCATGGGAAATAATGAACTGCGGGCCTATTAATGGGTTTTTGGGTATTGAGATGATTAATTGGTTTAACATTATTCACAGCCCAAGAATAAGAGAATTCCAATTTTTACAATATGTCCACAAAACGTATAAATTAATAAACGCTGTTCTCACAGCAACGGCCCAAAGACGGAATCCGAGTCAGACAGCTGGCGTGTGTGTGTGTGTGTGTGTGTGTGTGTGTGTGTGTGTGTGTGTGTGTGTATGTGTGTGCGTGCGTGCGCGTGTATGTATGTGTGTGTGTGTTTATAGCAACGCGTGACGCATAGGACTTTATATTACACCCTGTGTTTGACTGTTTGTCTATCTTGATAACGATGTCAGAGTTTTTCATATGCTAAAAAGAAAACAAAATTATACTTTTCTGGAAAGACTATTATGGTTAAATTGCGTATTTTCGTGATCTTGGTGTTAATTGGGACATACATTGGCGCGATTTGTAAGAATAATAATAATAATATTAAAATTCAGATATTTTAATACATAATTTTTCAAGTTGTAGTATAATTTGTTGCTTATGATGTAATTTCAAACGCAAGAACAAATATGACAATCAAAAGTATGCTAATTATCATCACTGGTGCCAATTGCAGCATTTTTAATTACTAAGTAATAAACTAAAAATTGTCTAAAATCAATGAAAACATTCTAGCTAATGTGAGAAATCTATGTAAAATTACATTAATTGTAGGTAAAGTATATTTTCCTATCAAAGTCGCGACTTTTTACAATCGGCAAAACGTCCAAAATCGCCGCCAATATCCTTCCAGACCAAATGCCCAAAAGTAAAAAATATATATATATATATGTATATATATATATATATATATATATATATATATATATATATATATATATATATATATATATATATATATATATATATATATATATATATATATATATATATATATATATATATATATATATTTTTTTTTTTTTTTAGTTATTATTTTTTACAACATTTAGTTACCTTCATTTTTATCACCGTCGTTGTGCCAATCTCAGCCTTTCCAGTTCAAAGGAAAGCCTACTGCGCCTACCTGCTTGCACGTCTGCTCACTGCAGCACGTTTCGTTGGCGTTGGAAGCTGGTGAAACAGTAGTGAGTTTTAGTATTGCGTATACGAGCGAACGCAAGCGCTGTGTTTGCGTTAGCTTTGCGTGTTCCACACTGCGCGTGCGCGGAGCCTGAAATTGCGGTCTTGGATTGGCGCATGGCGATGAGGCGCACGCACAACGTAGGGCACGCAACTTTAACGCAAACGCACTCCGCTTGCGTTTGCTTCTATGCGCAATACTAAAACTCTCCGGTAAGGTACAATCCCATACCGGCTGCAGCACTACGTTGAGAGTGTGAAGTGTTTGCATTCAGAAATGACATTTCGCGAGCCACGATCGCGAGCAGTTCCGCCGTGCCCGCTGAGCAGGAAAATCGGGGGACCCTCACTAGAGCGCTTCCCCTTTCCGCCGCGGGAGGGCGAGCGTCGAGCTGGAGACGCGAATAGAGGGAATATTTTCCCTCTAAATTTAGCAGGACATTTAGCGAAAATTTCCCACTAAATGTGAGTTGAACAGGAGAGGTGTAGAGGAGGGCACGGAGTAGGTGGAGGGGCATACCCTCCCCTCTGTACTCTCCCCTCCTCCTTCTCAAGAGCTGTGCTGTAATTCGGCATTACAGAGAATTCTAAACGTCTTTCATTTTTTCTACTGGAAAATGGGACCGTGGACAACATTTTGAGGTAAGTCGTCTTCTCCAGCAAGTGCGGACCTTCCACATAGGCACTCTTTAGATCACTCTGCTTTCCAAAGGCACCAGGTGATGTACCCTTTGAAGAATTGTTAGCAAGAAGTGCCTAACAAGGCACTTTGCACCGAAGACATCGGTAATAGCTCATTGATTTACGTTCAACACGCGCTGCCAGCATCAGGGCGAGTTTGTGGCAGCTACATTGCGGAGTTGCGACGTCTAGCCAAGCCATGAGCGTACGCGTTATTCTTAAACGAAATGCTCCGATACTGACTGGTGTGTTGACTCAGCGAAGAAGCTGTACAACGCCGACTTCTCGCCGAGCCAGACCTCGCATTCGCAATGTCGCAGGACTTTGCGATCGTGGCGGAGTATTCCAAGAACCGTAAACAAGATATCCTTGACCCCCAGGGTCAAGAGACAACGAATCTTCACTACGTCGGAAAAAATGTTTCGCGGAGTCATTGACTCCGTGAAATCGCCACCAGTTTGTTTGCTCTCTCGACGCTCGGTCTTTATTTTGCTTGGCACAAGTTCGCCGATTAAACTGTTATCTTCAGTTTACGATTGTCGAGCTCTTTTCTATCCGTGACAATGTCACTTGATTAGGCTCGTGTCGGTACAAAACACTTGACATCTAAAGTAGTACAACTGATATTACTTGGAATAACTTAGGACACTTCAAGCGATATCTCCTAATATCTTCGCCTGGGTATACATGCACGACTGTCCCGGCCTCTACGGCATTTCTCCGAACGCCGGGAGGTGCGTTGGTGTGGCAGAGATTTTCCTTCATTCCTCACTTGTTCCGTCGATCGGGGTTGAGGTGCGCAGACGCCGTCGCAAGAATCCCAGGAATATCGGAAAGAAAACCTGCACGGCGTCGACGAGACGGCCTCCAACTTGAGTCATTTAGGCGTACCTAGCACGAGGAAACTACCACGGAACACCGGAAGGCACCCGAGTACAGGTGAGCGTGCAAAGGGAGCAATCGCTCGGCTGCATCGCCGACGTTACCTGCGACCGGCTCATGGGAGATCGGGAATAACATAGGAACAAAAAAGACCCCGTGACAATCAACATACGGTATGAAAACAAACAAGAACAGGGCCAACCCGGAGTAGTTCTAAGACAAATGGGCGCTGGTTATCCCAGTGCGCAAAGAATGCCGGCCGAAGTTGACTTAGGCCGGTTGGGTTGCTTCATAAATTTCATTTGAAAGGATGCGAGGCTGGGCGCCCATCGACGTAGGGCTGACCGGGGGCGGCCCGGCGAATTTTGGGCGGCGGCAAGTTCGGGGCCACCGTCGCGGAAGTTTCTGGTTCAGGATCGCTGCTGCCTCCTCCGAGCAGCCGGAGCACTGGATTACGCCTGGGGCCCTAAACTCTTCAAACACAAAGTTGTGGCCAAAGTTTACGAAGCGCTTCCGATTGGACTACCCCGACGATGACTTAGCGTTTTTTTCACCGGCGTCCAATCGGCGCGCTTCGCGAACTTTCGGCTCCTGCTTCGTGCTGGTCGAGTTTAGGGCCCCATGCCTTCACTTCCGTCGGCCCACCAGGGTCTCTGCTCGCTGCCGCTGGTTTTATATATATATTTTTTTGTTTTCTCTTTCTTTTCTGCGCGGGGCTTCCTAGCATTGTTTTTGGGGAGTAGACGCTGAATCGTCTGAGCGAGGTCGCTGTGTCCGCTAATTTCGATCGGGTTTGCTGAAATTCACGTCGTCTGCTTTTGCTCGTAGTGCTTACCACGGCAATTAGCTTCTTTTTTTTTCCCGGATCTAAGGAGTCGAAAAACGTCTACCTATGTTACGGTGGGCTTGAAAGGTAACGTTCTAGCCCAAAATAACTGTGCGGCCAGCCTTCAACAAAAAGTTTCTCGACCATAATAATTGACGTGCCTTCTAAAAATAAATAAAAACATAAAAAGTCGAAGACAGCAACAAAAAAGAAAAAAAAGAAAAAACACAAGGAACTTTTCTACCGTCGGCTTCGGGTATTGGCGAGTTTAAACAAGGGCAGAAACATAAACGAAACAGTATGCGCCTTGAGCTTTCGTCATTAATTAATAATAATTATGTCAATTAGCTTCACAGCGTAGATGGGTACCATTATGACGTCGCTGGAATGATTTGATAAACAGAAAATCTAGTGACTACAAGTCTCTGGGGGTTCTAACCTGCAAGTTCAATCTCCAGCAGTAAACGCGTAATCGTTCTTATCTGGTGTAGTCGGATGCTCCTCCCACAGCCTCATCACCGCCAGCCAGTGTTCTTCCGGATTGCGAAATAGTCCGCTACCGGGGCGCTCGTATCGCAGACGTCCGTGGGGATCGGGACATACTGCTCACTCACAAGAAGAACAAAATAGACTCAGACAAAACGCACCTCTATGCGAACGGGCCCAGCAATCGAGTTCTCCTCCTCGTTGTCATGTCTACTGCCGATCCTGGTTGGTCCGCGAAGCTATTCCACGCCGTTGCTGGAGTGTTTATGAGGCACATACTTAACTTTTAGACGACAATAGAAAAAAAAAGGAGAAAAAACGGAACAAATCGCGATAAGCCCGGGTGTGCCCATTGGTCACAAGATGTCATGCAGCGACGCGCATCGGATGTTCTTACGCCAATACAATGTGTTTACGCGACTAGGTCACCCCGTCAAGTCTGCCGGGTTTTGCGGCGAAGTTTTCCTGTCGAAAACTTGTCACAGCCGAGAAAAGAAAATGTTCGAAGCATAAAAGTATAATGATAATAATACAAAATGTCAAATGCCCAATATCTGCAGGGTCTAGCTAGCCTTGGGGTAGTAGAAGTCTGAATTCGCTCATTTGACGCTTCTTCGCTCCTCGTCAAGTTTGGCCACTGTGTTTTAGTGCTCACGTGTCCGTGTTCCCCTAGCTCTTGGGGTGTATAGTTTCGAGCCATTTCTCGGAACTTCATTCGAGAAATGTATGTACATTTCAGCTTGAAAAGTCAACTCGTCTGTGCGGCAGCCATTAGTAATAATCCGCATGACGCACATTTCGGCAACTGAGGTCTCAAGGTCGTTCATTCCATGCCTACCAAATTTCTTCCAGTGGTTTCCGCTAGGTGCCAGCGCGTGTTCGCCTTGACGTTATTGGCTTAGACACGATTTAATATAAAGTAGAAAACAAAAAAAGACGAAAATGTTTTTGGCTAAGTGGCGCAAGTCATTGTCCGATTAAAAAAATTCAGCCGACAAAATGGCAGTGAAATAGTTTTAATGCTCAGGTGGCAATGAACGCGCAGTAGAGGGGAATATCGACCCCTTTGCTTACTTTCGTATATTTTTGTGCGTCCTTTTCTTGTGAACGTCTGACGTCAGACTTGTCAAGAAAAATATCTTAGTCGCGGGCGAGGAGACAGGCAGAAAACAACAATGGTTAAACACGATGTGTTGACTGGCTCAGCGGAAATATGATATCAAAAGGGAGTTTTAGCGAGTCGTTTCTGGATCACACGATTTCCGAAATCATGAGCTGGCCCGTTCCGTGAAACCGTACGTAAAATTCAACTAATTTTTGCGAATCGTCAAACTGGCGCAACCTTGTAAACGATGATGATGATTGCACTTGACCGGCAGCGCCGTCTTCTAGTAAACATGTGAACCATTCTGCAGCGTGCGAAACCGTGGCGGCTCGTGTTTCCGGCGTAGGACTGATGTAAACAAGGCAGCCGACGTAACGTTTACGGGTCGGAATTTCAAAGCCCGCGAAGCTAGATATATAGTAAAAAGAGACTGAACAACCGGAAAGGTAGGTCGTGTGTCTCCGTCATCTTGAACTTGAACGATCGCTTCCTTTGTGTAGCGTCGAACCAAATAATTTCGTCTGCTCGCGGTCGCCACGACAGCTAGTCAGCCCGCGCAAAAAATGTACTAGCATGCATAATTTACAGCATTCACGATAAGCTTACAATTGTGAGCAGTCCTCGAAATGATTTGGTTCAACTTCTCAAAGGAAACAGAGTAACAGGATGGCAAGTAGCCTCCCGCTGGCCTAAGCCTAACGATCTGCTGGGTGGGTCGGCAAGACGACCGCTAGCTTTTTTTACCCAAGCCGTGAACGGTGCTGGCTGCGTTGCGGTGACGAATCCAGCGGCCGGAGTTGGGGAAATAAACGATGTAGTGACTGAATGATTTACCCCCGCTAGGAGGGCGTCACGTGTTTTGCCTTTTTCTTCTTTGTCTCACAAATAAACGCCCCGTGACAGTTGGAACGCGGGTGCGAACGAAGCCGGCTGTCTGTTGTCTGGATCCCGGTCGACGCCCACCGAGGCGAAGTTATAACAAACGAGAACTTCCCGAAAGTCCCAACGACTCGCGCGCTCATGCGCAAAGACGTCGTCGATGCGTTCAAGGACGAACCGTTCGTGTGGAAACGACTCGTGAAAACTCCCTAATGACTGCGGCTTTTTTTCTTATTCAAAGAAAAGCGCTAGCTCGGTGTCAAAGAAACGAAAATAAAAAAAAACCTGCCCTCTCTGGCGCCGTTCTAGGCGCTTGGCCATGGAATTCTATCCGCGGAGCTTTCTGGAAACTGGTCAACACAATGAAGGCAACAGGGGCGCTGTGTTCTTCGACGTGTACATTTGGATTCCCGTCAAGAGACATAATTTTGTAAGGGCTTTTCCGCCATGCAAGATACAAATGCGGTAAGCACGGGACGAAACCTGTGCTTCATACGGAGGCATGACGCAGTGGTTACATTGTTCCCAGCGACAACAGCCGCGAACTGTGTAAATTAAAGGAGCGGCGCTTCGAGCTGCGTACTTTATACCACTTAGAGTGGATTCCCTGACCTTTATAACCTACGACACACGCGTTAGTTTTTTCCCCCACGCAATGGTAGTCGCAGTAAAATATTGAAGAAAACAAGCAGCGTTCAGCCTTTCAATTCGCAGACACTTCTTCTAGGCAGGGGCATCGGTGGTCGAGTGTAGAAGCGCCCCGGAGCGCGTGGAGCCAAAGCTCGCGCTACAGAACCGAGGGGCTTTAAGCCCACCCCTGCCGATCTGGATGAGCATCCTACCGGCGTGCGGTCGTTCATCACTACTGCGTGGTGTGAAAATTGTAGACCCCAGTCTAGAATTCATACTGCTCTGGCTAAATTTCTTGTATACAGATGAGGCACCAGACTGCTTCATTGATCCCATTACCTCGTAGCGTCGGCTACGTCTCATCTTCAATGGGTACCCGGAGATTTGTTTTAGCTACCCGAACTAATACCCAATTCACACGGCAGCGTAAAGGTCCCTTTAGCTTAGGTCCCTTAGTTGAAGGTACCTGTAGGTAATGGCGTTCTTGATCACTGGATAAATAAACGGATTGATGGATGGATGTTACTGACTATACCCTTTGCAGCGGGCGGTAGCTTGCGACACCTAGCCTAAGTCTAAGAAAGACAAACAGTTGATTCCTCCCGCCCCTCTAAATTAATTTTCTACCCATTAACTATCACCAGGTAGTGCGGGATATCACCAGGATGACCTCTGGGGGATCGGGCAAAAAAACTAAAAAACATCAACCCCCTCCTCTTCCCCCCGGCGAGGGAGTCGCCAATTTTCCTCTGGTCAGACCTTGTCGGCGTGACCCCTGCACTGGACTCACTGGGGGACAGGGTTGAGACTTTGGGCCGGAATTCACGCGGGAGGGAGTCCCAATTTTCCTCTGTTCCGCCTGTCCCCAGCTGTGCTAGTTAGTTTCGCATCATTGAATTTTCCCTAGATAATTTCCACCAATCTTCTAATCACCTCTTTGTGACTGTAATCCTCTTCTCCTCCGTCCCTCCATCGTCGCCAGCAAACCCCAGGGCCCCGGCCAGATCTGTTACCCCTTCAGGGAGGGTAAACGAAGCCCCGTGCACTTCAAAACCAAGTGCTCTAGTGTCTCACTCTCATTATGGCAGGCAGCACATAATGTGTCTATCTCTTGAAATTTAGCCCTATACGTCCTCGTCCTCAAAACTCCCGTTCTCGCCTCGAACAGCAAAGAACTTCCTAGTGAATTGTCAAACACATTTTCCTTTCTTATGTCATGCTTCCGTGACCTGTACACTGTTAGAGCTGATTTATCCTGCAATCTTCCCTCCCACATTTTCCTCTCTGCATCTTTCACCCCCTTTTCCACTGAAGTAGTCTGCTCGGCCCCATCACCAGTGTGTAGGTATTTAAATGTAAACTTTTGGGTTCGGTTTGTCCATTTTTGTGTTTAAACTTTTCGTAGAAAAAATCGTAAGGGTGCAGGCGAGCTGGTGAATATTAACCATGTTAAATTAACCTGAGACTGGGGTAGAGAAGAAACATCAAAACATAGAAGGGACAGAAAATAGACAGGACGACGTCTCAAACATTTTGAGACGTCGTCCTGTCTATTTTCTGTCCCTTCTATGTTTTGATGTTTCTTCTCTACCCCAGTCTCAGGTTAATTCAACAAGGGTAAACTGTTCATGTATAAATACTTAAATACCTTACGTGCCCACCCGTATCATCCATTTTGATCAACCTTTCTTCAAATTTCAACTTACTAATTGCCTCCCTGCTTTCAAAGGACGACCAGCCCATGTCCCCCTGTACACCCTCATTTGGTGTCTTTCCATGTGCCCCCAGCGCCAGTCTGCCTACGGTTCTTTGTCAAATTTCTAATCCTGTTTGAAACTCTCATTTTATGCACAGTACCCCATTGCCAAAAGACAGTCCTGGTACCATCACTCCTTTCCATATACCTCTGACTACTTCATATCTATTATAGTTCCATAGCGCCTTGAGCTTCATAATTGATGAATTTTTGTCCCCTTTTCTAATTATATTCTCCTCATGTTCCTCTAGATATTTCGTTCCATCATTGAGCCAGACTCCCAGATATTTGTATCTTTCTACTTGGTCTATTTCGATGTCCTGTATCCTCAGGGGTTGGCTCTTTTCGTCGTTAAACACCATTACTCCAGACTTGTCCCTACTAAAACTCATGCCCAATGTGTCCCCTTCCTCTCCACATATTCCAGCTAGTTCCTGTAACGTGTCCTGGTTATATGCCATAAGTACTATATCGTCTGCATACATCAGTCCTGGTATTACCTGTACTACATTTCTCCCTCCTTCCATATAACTCACATCAAAACCTAAGTTGCTCTGCTCTAATTTCTTTTCCATTTCCCTGAGATATATCATGAAAAGGAGAGGTGACAGTGGACAGCCCTGCCTGAGCCCTTTTTATCGCTGCGGGTTGTGTAGTTTCTGCTTCCCACGCTATGATTACCTTATTGTCTGTATACACCTGCTGAAGAAACCCAACCAAATATGTATCTAAATTATACTCCTTCAGCTGACCTCAGAGCTTTTCCTGGCTCACATTATCGTACGCTCCCTTGATGTCCACATAAGCTAAACACAAAGGAGTCTGGTTCTTTATTTCTATTTCTACATTGTGTGATGACGAATAAGTTATCTTCCAGTCTTCTATCTCTTCGGAATCCGTTTTGGAGCTCACCCAGTATTTGCATATCTTCTGCCCATCCTCCATTCTCCGCTTTACTATCTGCATAGCTAACCTGTATAGAACTGAAGTTACCATTATTGGGCGATACGACTTAATGTTGTCTTTGTTTCCTAGGCTTTTATATATTAGTCTCATTTTACTCAGTTCCCAATCCTTAGGCACCTCTCCTCCCATAATTATTTGATTTATCACATGTCGTAACTTCAATTTGCTTGTTTTTCCTAGTGCCCTAATGAGGTCCATCGGTATGTCGTCTGGGCCTGTCGCTGTACTTGCTGGAACCTTACTTTCTGCTTTATCCCATTCCTTTGTGGTCGTCTCCATTGTTACATAATTCTGCTCCTCCTCTACTCTGCTGCTGTCCGTGGTCACCCTCTGCTCAAGCTGGCAGAAAGCCCCTTCAATTGTCTGCCTAATATATTCCCGTGCCTCTTCCCCCTCCACTCTTCTCCCTTCCTGTGTGGTTAGCACGTGTTGGAAACCCTCTGTCTTTCTCCCCTGTGATTTAATATGTTCCAAAAACCGTTTCGCTGCATTCCTATATTTTTTTATTTATTTCCATCATCCAATGCACTCCTGCACTCACAATTGTGGTCTGTATTAAAGCTGATGCCTCCCTTTTTCGCTCTTGGAAGTTGTCCCATTTTGATTCTACCTCAGTTGGCAAGGCTCCCCTTTTCTTTGCCCACCTATGCTCCCTAGATGCCCATTGGCGCTGCAATATGGCTGCTTTGACCTTCTTATCCCACCAGCTTTTTGGTTTGTGTCTTCGTTTTTGCTGTCCTCTTTGTTTAATTCGATGCTCCTCTAATTCTCTTTTAAAAATTCCTATTAGATCCTCATATGCCCATTCCCTTTCTGGTTGTTTCGATACTATGCTCTCAATGCTTTTCGATATTTTTTGTATTTGAGCTTTACTTAGTTTAGGTTTACCTGCTCGTTCCTGTGCTTGCTGTTCTGGTTTGGATGCGCCAAATTTAATCTTAATTCGTTTGTGGTCACTCCCTAAGCTTTTTGTTCCTTCCTCATCTATTTCCATACTTCCTATCCTGTCATACAGTTTGTGGGACATGAGGCAGTAGTCTATCGTTGAGTGTGAATGGTTTCGTTCCCACGTTATTTTGCCGTTGCATTTTACTTGTGCATTCACTAACACTAGGTCAAGGGCATCACAAAAATCTTCTAGCAACTTTCCGGTTGTATCTGTGAATCCATCAAACGTTTCTAAATGGGCATTCATGTCTCCTATGATAATTATTTCCTGATTAAAGCCAATTTCTCTGATGTCCTTCGATATACATGTAAGATGATTTGTATTTTCCTCCCTCGAGTCATTTCCTGTTTTCAGGTAAGCAAATCCTAGAAGAGTGTTGAGGCATGTTACCCTACCTTTCAACCGTAAGTGTTCTCTGCAGCCTTCCCTCTCTCTTTCCCAGTCCTGTCTTTTAACTAACATGCCCAGACCTCCGCCTTTGCGTTCACCTTCCCTCCGGTTGCATCCCATCCAGGAGTAGCCTGGTATGTACGGTGGTTCCTTCTCATCTCTTAGGTGCGTTTTTGCTATCCCATACACTGTGAAATTTTCAGCCTCTAATTGTTCACCAATTTCCTCCCACTTTATTCTGTTTCTTCCTCCCTGCATGTTTATGAACCCCATATTGCGCCGATTCTTTCTCTTATTTTTTCGGTGCTTCCTCCTGCTCTCTCTGCTGTTCCTGTGGTACTCACACCCAGTAACGTTTTCTGACTCTGGTACCGGTACATCTTCTCCCGCTATGTTACCATTGAGCCAAAGATGCTCTGTGCTTCTAGCTCTACATTCTTTCGGTTTCCTAACTCTACATTTTTTTCTGTTTCATCCCCCTCCCCAGCCCCGGCCTCTAGGCTTCGTCCCTTGGGAACCTGTGTGTATTTAAAAAAATACCTCACTGTGCATCCGATCCTTCGACCCACCCTCCTTCCGGTGTGCTCACGGTAGTGAATATCGACTGCAACAAATGGACTGGCAGATGCTGGCTGGTACACCTCTCTGTTAATATCAATTACCTCGTACCCCAGCTCCCGCCCTAGTCCCCTTATGACCGCATTTGCTCTGACCACCTTCCTCTCCGTTTTTACACTCTGCCCCTGAATCTCCGGAGTCGTGCACATGACGATTTGGACCCCTTCAGCCGTCGCCCTCAGTTGCCGCACTCCAGCTTCGATTTGTCTCCCCAGCTTCTGTTCTCTTCCCTGCAAAACGTCGTTCAGCCCAGCGCGTACCACCACCAGGTTCTGCCCGTCCATGCTTTCCCATGAGTTGTTCTTCGCCCTCTCCGTAACCTTTCCGATGCAGGCACCCGGGTACGCCTGCACTGTGACCCTCTCATCTTCCTTTACTTTCCAAACGAGACCCGCCTTGAACCTGTTCATGTTTGAACTTCCAACTACAAGGACCTTCTTTTCCTCACTTGGGCCCGCTCCAGTCGAGCCCCCCGCCAACTGCCCTGTCTGGTTCACCACGTTTGTCTCCCTTCTATTCCTCTGGCTGTTCTTCGCCAGCGCCCCCACGAAGCTTTTTCCAACGCTGCCGTCGTCGTGCCCATCCCCGTCGCCCACGCTGGTGACCGACCGCGCCTCGTCATCTTGCTTCTCAGCCTGTCCGCCATTACCGTTCAGGACGACCGTCTCTGTCCGACTCCCCTCTACGTTCTTCAGTTTCTCTTCCAGCGCCTGTCGCTCGTCTCTTTCCCTTCTCAGTTGGCTCTCCAGTTCCACAATGCGCGTTACTATTGTCGTCTTCTCAGTTTCCATCCTGTCTAGACGCGCCTGTAAGACGCACAACCTGCATAGAAAGTCTCCTGCCTCCGCTTCCTCAGGGCTCTCGAACCTGGTTTCCGACATATTAACCGACATATTGATTGTCTTAAAATTTCAATGGGAAAATGGAGCCCAGTTTTGCCCGTTTTCGGTTTCTTGTGCCATAGAGCCCCATGCATTCGACAACTCCGTCGGCCACCATTTTCCCATTGAAATGTTCAGAAAATCACTTATAACCTTTGAATAAGGTATCGGATTGGGCTGAAACTTTGGCATCTGGTTGTGACCTGTAGGCTACCTTTGGGCGGAGAATGAGCGTTCGGCGATGCCTAGTTTATTTTTGCGGTAAAAAAAAAAAAACATGTAAATTTTTTTTTTGTGACACCCTGTACATTAACGAGGAACGCATACTCCAGCTAGCAGGTAGCAGCGGCGGCACGTGGAAAACAATATCTGCTACGAGCTCGAACGCGATGCCCCACTGCGAGCTGGTTTTCAAGGTTGTAGACGGGTCGTCCGACTCTCCCGCCCAGGACCTTTAATCTTCGTCGTCGTCCCTCCCTTTCGATGGCGTGACTGGCGTAACTGTGAGACTTCGACGTGGTTGGTTTCTGCCGGGCACTATTTAACTACTTTAGTGAGAACTTCGCGAAAAAATGGAGCTGCTAAACAGAAAAAGGTCGCCCCTTTCGCAATGAAAACTAGTAAAGGCAGATGATTTAGGGCCAGCGTGACCAGACGGGTCGAACGTTTTACAGCAAGACTCATTTAGGTGCGTCCTTAGACCTAGAGAAAAAAATTAAGTGCCGCAAAAGCAAACACAAATAATATTTATGTTTTAAATGCGATATTGCACACACAATAATCAAAAACTGCGGGTCAAACCGCTTTCGAGGAATAATTGTTTATCAAGTGCTCTTCTCGCGGTTTAGCAGGAATGCAATCGACATCAACTTAAAGTGCTCCGTTTAAGTATGGTGTCTGGAGCGCGTCTCCGACTGGTTAGAGTCACTAAATAAAGCTACGCTTTCAGAGTACCGCATTCCTTTTCTTTGGCACTTTGCCGACAATACAGTCGCTCTATTCAACAATATTCTGGTTCGCTGCGGCATCAATGGACAGCGGCAGTCACGTGAGTGGCTATCATCATCATCGCGGTTTTCAACGACACCATCTTGAGTCCAGTGATCCGCTGCCTGCTGCTGTTTTACTGTTTCCTGCGCGCGCACGACGAAGTCCGTCGCTCAGCACGCGAGTTTTTTCGTGTTACGTCGAGATACGAACAACACGACTTTGATTCGGTGCCACAGCTGCGGCCGCGGCAGCTGGCGCAGGTGACGGCTACAGCTCGGCTTGGCTCAGCTACAGTCACTCCTCCATCTGCGCGCGGACCCAAGATGGCGGCGCCTAACGCGCTTCAGACGAGAAGTTTGGGAGTTTCGGTACTCTGAAAGCGTAGCTTTATTTAGTGACTCTACGACTGGTGTGTTTAGCGTCCTATCCCGCCCATACATCAAAAGTGGTCCCGAAGTGGCAACAAATGACGTCACAGAAGCCGGTGTGTCATTCTGTAGCCTGTCGCGATCCTGGCGGGTGGTCGTAGAAATGCTGGCGGAAAGAACAAGCGAACGTGAGTGTCGCTGTCGTCACGGCGTCCCAGGCGTCCCAACTTCCTGCTGCTGTAGCTTCCGTGGACTGTCGAAGCGACCTGCAGCAGAACAGGCGTCTGCTACATCCACCACAGCTGCTGGGACACCGCCAGGGTCGCGACCGGCGACAGCATGACACTTTTATGACGTCATGAGGCAGAAATCGAGGGACCACGTTTTTGGACGCGGTAAACACACCAGTCGGAGACTTGTTCCAGGCACCATAGTTTAGGCTATCGTGGATCAAGGACGCCGTTTCCTACAGGTACCTTCAGCTAAGGCACCTTTGCTAAAGGTACATACCTTTACGCTGCCGTGTGAATTGGGTATGAAAATAGCCTAGGCCGAGCATTTGTTTCTTGCTGCTGCGCGGCTGGTGGAGCAAGCTTCCAAAACATTCTTTTGACAGCATTTGTAATCGGTTGGGAACAAAGTCTACAGTCCAAAGAGTGAACCCCTGCCTCCCGCTGACGTCACTGTTTCATTGTTGCAAGTAGAGACTTTCACCTGAAAAAACACGGTGAGGACCAAAATTGTAAATGCAATAACTTTGTGCGAAAAAAGTTATTTTGGCCCAATATTCGGGTTACTATTTCAACGATGTTTGCTTGTGTGTTTAGCCCAATTTCAGGCAAATCGGGGTCTATGAAGAAAATGTCGGAGCACCCCTTTAATCTGAAACAAAGTATAGTGTAATAAGTTCACGTGTAGTAATAAAAAACAAAAAGCGTACCGACTGAATATCATTGCACCACCTCTTGTTTTACTGTGGACGTTAGCATAAAATATTGGCAGGTGCGCTTAGCGAAGCATGCAGTCTTTCGGCCGACATTGTGGTTGGATGAATGAACCCTCGGTATGGTGCGGCAAGTCGCGCTTTGTGTGTACTCAGTTTCCCTTAAGATGTATCGCGATGTACGCTACGAGCCACCGCAACAATCTAATCTAAAATATCTAGCGGAAGTTTATTCGTATAATGTCTTATAACTTATAAGCATATATATATTGTGAGGGTGATAAAGAGTGATTTAATGGCGTAGATGATTCGCTGCCTTACACTGAGCAATGCTCTGAGTAGCCACTGAACCGAGCCAAGTGCACGCGCTTGACAATCCTCTCTCGGCACCTCGTCGTCTTCTATCCAACACTTCCCCCGGCGGTAGAAGGACCGGCCACCGGCACTGGCGTCTTCAGACGTGGGGTGCATGGTAACGTTTCATTCGTGATATATGAACAATATCACGTGATTTGGTGCGATGATCTCGGGGAGGTGCGACGGGCTCTACTTCGTAGGATGTAGAAGAGATGCGGCGAAGTATACGAAATGGGCCGACGTATTTGTGGAGCAACTTTTCGCATTTTTCTTGCTTACGAATTGGTGTGGCGGGAATAACTTGATCGCCAACTTCGCACGTGGTGTCGTTGTGAGTCTCTTCGTGTCGAAGCTGTTGTTGCTGCTGAGATTGAAAGGTTGTGAGACGCGCCAGTCGTCTAGCATCGTCGGCACGGCCGGCAACCTCCGAAGGATAAGATGACCTCGGAGAATCAGGCACAAAGGGCAATACGGTGCCAAGAGTGGTGGCGGGTTGACGGGCAAATAGCAGATAATACGGCGAGAAGCCCGTCATGGCCTGACGAGCGGTATTGTATGCGAAAGTAACGTATGGAACAATAACGTCCCATTGTGTTTCATTTTCTGCAACGTATATGGACATCATTTGCGACAGCGTGCGGTTGAATCGTTCTGTTAGCCCATTGGTTTGCGGGTGATAGGCGCTGGTTAGTTTGTGAACTGTGTTGCATAGGCGGAGAAGCTCGTCGAGAAGTTTAGCAATAAATGGGGTGCCCCGATCACTTATTATTGCCTGAGGATCTCCATGTCGTAGGAGGATCTGGTGTCACCGGTTATTGCTTGCAGACATGGGGAAGGGACCCAAGAAGTCAATTCCAAGTTTTTGGACTGGTCGATCGGGCGGTGTAATGGACTGAAGAGGCCCGGATGACTGCGTGGTCCGTGTCTTGTGCATCTGAGAGGGGTGACATGTCCGATTGTACTTATTGATGGTGCGAAACATGCCTTGCCAAAAGTAGCTTGCACGTACCCGGAAGTAGGTTTTTGCAAAGGCGAGGTGTCCTGCAATAGGGTCGTCGTGGTGAAATCGCACAAGGTCTTGTTGGAGGCTTCGAGGAACAACGAGCAGCCAGGTCCGTCCATGTGGCTCGTAGTTTCTTCTGTATAGGATCCCATCGCGAAGAGTGAAAAGGCGAGCTGTGTTGTGTACGCTTTGTGGCGGAACCAGGGATCCCCATCAAGCAATCAATTAAAGGTTTCAAAGTGGTATCGGATGCTTGGGCAGATGCGATGTCGATAGTATCCAATAGAGTGATGGGAGACACGGGGCCAGTAGGAGCTTCAGGTGAAGTGTCGCAGGGCAACGGACAACGTGAAAGGCCATCTGCATCAAGGTGCCGCTTTCCGGATTTGTATAAAACAGCGAAACTGGAATCCTGAAGCTTCAGCGACCAGCGGCCAAGGCGGCCAGTCGTATCTTTAAGGCTCGCAAGCCAGAATAGGGCGTGATGGTCAGTAACAATTTTAAAGTGTGTACCATATAGGTAAGGTCTAAATTTCAAGATCGCCCAAATGAGTGCTAAGCATTCACGTTCTGTGATACTGTAATTTCGCTCACACTTGCTGAGAGTTCGGCTGGCGTACGCAATAACGCGAGGACTGCCATTTACATTCTGGGCGAGGACAGCTCCGATTCCATATCCACTAGCGTCCGTTCGGATTTCTGTCTCTGCCCCCTGTACAAAATGACCGAGAATTGGGACCGATATCAAGGCATGTTTGAGAGACTGGAATGCTGCTGCTTGTGTTGAAGCCCATTGAAATGTGACGCCGTTCTTCAGCAGCAGGTTAAGTGGTTCGGCGAGATCGGAGAAACGGGGTATAAATTTGCGGAAGTAGGTGAAAAGTCCTAGAAAAGCCCGGATATCTGTCTGGTTTTTGGGTATGGGGAAGTCGGAGACAGCTTGAACTTTGCCTGGGTCTGGGCGGATCCCGTCGGAACTGACAAAGTGGCCCAGCACTTTGAGTTCCCGAGCTGAAACTTGCACTTTTTCGAGTTCAATTGCAAATTAGCGGCACGAAAGCAGTTTAACACCTGGCGGAGACGGCGTAGGTGGTCTGAGAACGTTGCGGAAATAACGATGACGTCGTCGAGATAGCAGAGGCAGGTGTTCCAGGTTAGGCCATGGAGTATTGTGTCCACCATTCGTTGGAACGTCGCTGGAGCATTACATAGCCCGAAAGGCATCACATTAAATTGAAAAAGACCGTCTGGGGTGACAAATGCAGTCTTCGGCTTATCCGTTTCAGCAACCAGGATTTGCCAATAACCGCTACGTAGGTCTAATGAAGAAAAAAAGGACGAGCCTTGAAGTGCATCCAGCATATCATCGATGCGACGGAGGGGATAAACGTCCTTTTTGGTGACCTTGTTCAGGTGCCGGTAGTCAATACAGAAACGCCACGAGCCGTCTTTTTTTTTCACCAGAACCACAGGAGACGACCAAGGGCTTGTTGAGGGTTGTATAATGTCGCTGCTTTAACATATCGGTCACGTGGTCTTGGATCACTTTACGTTCTGCAAGGGATATACGATATGGACGGCTTTTTATCGGAGATGCCTGGCCTGTGTCGATCTGATGGTGCACTTCCGATGTCTTTGAAAGCGGTGATCGGTTGAAGTCAAATAAATCACTATATGTCTGCAGGAGATCGACCAGAGCGTTCCGTTGGTCTGTATGCAAATTGGTGTCAATCATCTGCTTTGTTAGGGTGGTGGAGCCCACATTCTTTGAAATTGTTGGCGGTATAGGAATGGAATTGTCATTTAACAAAGTACCGTAAATTTCGTGCTGGTAAGTTCGAATGATCGCGATTGCAGTTCCTCTAGGTAAAATGATTGGAATGGCTGAGGCATTTGTAAGGTACAAATTAACACGGTTTCCAATGACGGCTACGGTGGAATAGGGTACAAGCAAGCCCTTCTGCGTGAAGCTGGTAGGCAGCGGCTCAACAAGTCCGTAAGTATCTTGGAAATGCATATTGGACGTGAGTGTTACGGCACGAGCAGTCAATGGAGGCAGGTTTATATCAGTTGTTGTTCGGAGGAGAGCGGGATGCGAGTCAGGATTATCTTTGTTATCAGAACAGTTCAAATGGAGCTGGCGCTCGCCGCAGTCGATTACGGCATCCGTTGATGCCAAGAGGTCCCAGCCTAGTATTACATCGGCAACGCAGCTGGAGAGAACTGTAACGATGACAATGTAACGATTTGCACCAATGATCACGGAGAAGGCTGAACATCCGAGAGGTTGAACCAATTCTCCATTCCCCATACGTAAGTAGTGTCCGGGTGCTGGCGTCATCACTTTCCGCAAACGTCGGCGAAAACTCTCAGAAATGCATGATCTGGTGGTACCAGTGTCGACGAGGGCTATGAGGTTTTGTCCATTAACAGCAACAGCAACAGTAGTGGGGCCATCAGTCGGAGGATTTATATAGCAATTTGTTACTGCAGCCTGACCTCCTGGGGCGACGCAGGCTGCTGGCTTCAGTTTCACGTCTGGTTGGTTCGAGCGGCGACGTTGAGGGGCAACACCGAACGCTGTCGTCGAGGATACGGAGACGGAGATCGGCTTCGGTGGCTGTCGCGATGTGAGAAGGGGGCTTGACTTTGAGGCTGGTTGTCAAAGGGGCGAGCGTCGGCATCAGTAAAATAGCGTGGGTGAGGTTCAGGGAAGCGTCTATACTCGTTGGCATTCGATTGTCGGCGGCAATATCGGGCGATATGACCGGGTGTGCAACAGTAGAAACAAATGGGTCTGTGGTCTTCAGTCCTCCAAATGTTGCACTTTCGGTGAGGGGTGTGTGGTCTCGACGTGAGTGGGGATTGATGCGGTAGGCGGAAGGGTTGCGGGTCGTGTGGCATTGAGCATACCACTGCAGGTGCGGGCGGCGCAGAGGTGCATGTCGGGGTCGCTGGTGTAAATGAACCCAACGCAGCGCGGAGCTTGTCCTGCGCAACTTTCTGCACGCTGTTCATTTGGGGACGAAGTTGGGGAGTGTCGGCAGAAGCACGGAACTGGTCTAAAAATGATCGCAATTCTTCGCGAATAATATTGCGAATCAGCGTCGGTAGATCAAGATTAGAAACAGAGGCAATAGATACCTCTGGTAGGCGATAAAAAGGAGGCTTTGAGATACGGGCGCTCTGTAGTTCCTCATATGTCTTGAACTTTGTGATGAGTTGTTGAACCGTCGTAGGCGATTTGGGAGCGACGATGGCGAAGAGGTCTTTCTTGTGAGAGCCCCTTGAACAAGTGCCGGATGCAATCTTCCTTTGTCATTTGAGGATCGACTCTACCGCAGAGACGGAGAACGTCCTCGATGTAGCAGGTGGAAGACTCTGCAGCGGACTGAAATCGGTGAGCGAGTTTGTCTTTCGCCTGCTGCTTGCGGTGTTCAGGTTTTCCAAATGCGTCTGAGAAGGCGGCTGTGAAAGCGTCCCACGAGTTCATTTGATCTTCATGATTGTCGAACCACTGCAATGCAGTGCCGGTCAAATAAAACACAGCATTGGCCAGTTTGAAGCTGTCATCCCAGTGATTGTGATGACTCGCCCTTTCGTAACTCTTGAGCCAATCAGTTACGTCCATGTCGGGTGAGCCACTGAAAAGAGGAGGGTCCCTTTGTCGGTTCTTGATGCGCGGTGCTGACGGTGTTGAACCAGCAGATAGTTGCCCGTTGGAACCACTGGCAGATGGTTGGCCGTTGGAACTGCCTCTGTCTTGTGACATGGCTGGAAGAAGGCGTCTATTTCGCAACTCCAGAATGGGGTTATGGAGTGGAGAGGTCGAGGAACTTAAAGCCCCTCCACCAGCTGTGAGGGTGATAAAGAGTGATTTAATGGCGTAGATGAATCGCTGCCATACACTGAGCAATGCTCTGAGTAGCCACTGAACCGAGCCAAGTGCACGCGCTTGACAATCCTCTCTCGGCACCTCGTCGTCTTCTATCCAACAATATGTTGTGTGTGGTGCCCCAAGAAACCGTTAATGTTGTTTTCAGCGGAAAAACAAAACTACGCATTATTCAACGCTTATTCTCCACTCAAATGCAACCCTAGCGACTCGAACCAAACGCCAACGTTTCAGAGCTAATTGTCGTATTATAAAAAAAAAAAAAATCAGAAGCAACAATGAAAATGTCAGAAAATAAATTACAAAGTTTGAATAAGATGACGGTTAGTTCTGGGCGGAGAATTAGCGTTCAGCGATGCATAGTTTATTATATTGCGAGAAAAAAAAAACGGATTTTCTTTCGTTTTTTTTTTTGGGGGGGAGGGGGGTGGGAAGGGGGAGAGGAAGAGGGTTCGGATTCGAGAGCTGGACACCAGTGTTCCGCGTTTTAAAGCGTCTGAAGACTGCAGTAGAGACGAAGGTTGCTAGCTTAATTTAATTTAGGTCTACCCACTAATCATTCCAACCAGAACTCGGTGTTGTGATGAGCCCTCTTGTCTCCTCGTCTCTCTCACTTTCTCCGCGCATTGGTCACCGCCGTTTTTATAGGCGGCGACTTTCAACTCGCACAGTCCGGACGGACTGTACGAGTTGAAAGTAATGGCGTTCGGACTGTGTACAGCACCAGCCACCTTTCAGCGTGTCATAGACACCGTGCTGGCAGGTCTAAAATGGCAGAGCTGCCTCGTTTACCTAGACGATGTCGTGGAAGTTTCATGGGATTTCGACGAACACTTCAAATGAGTTCAAGCCGTGCTTCGAGCCATCAAGACCGGCGGCCTGTCACTCAAACCAACAATCTGTCAGTTCGCCTATGGCGAACTAAAGTTCCTTGGCCGCGTCGTGAACAACAAGGGTGTTCTCCCTGATCCCGAGAATATACTATAATAATAATAATAACTTTATTCTTCACCAAGATACATCTGGTGAATGGGAGGCGAGAGAAAAAGCTGCATGAATGCAGGTTGACGAAGCTCCGGACCCCCCCATTCAGCACCAACGACACGACACATAATGTATTCACAATGAACATTTCATTTTTGGTGCATTTATATAATAAAATAAATACCCTATGCATGATCAAGATAAAAAAAACACTTCGAGGATATTATTCTTCGAAAGCTGAATAACATCTATATTCCGAATAAAATAATCATTTAATAACATAGGTAGCGTGTAGCTTATTTTCTGCTTAACATAATTGGTTCTGGATTTTGGAACCTGCCAAGGCTGGCGATGTCTAGATGAGTAATAGTAACTTTTTTCTTTTAAATCAAAGATTATATCGTTACGTCCATATGCCGTATACTTATACAAGACTGTTAGTCGATAACCATAGATTTGATGTATGTTAAGAATTTTGTAGAATTTGAACAATGGTTGTGTTGGATGTATATAAGGAACATTTCCAATTATTCTTACGACCTTTTCTGGAGCAAAATTATTGTATTTAAACTTGCCATGAATGTATTGCGCCAGACTAAGTTACAATAGCACAAATGGGAATAGAATAACGAATTGTATAGCACCCTTCTTACTCTCGTGGGAAGAACATGTCTATGTTTATTCATAATTCCTACTACTTGTTCTAGTTTAGCGCAAAGATATTTAATGTTTTTATTCCATAGCAAGTTTTCAGAAAGACCCCTAGCAGCAGACATTTGGCCAGCCATTGGATTTGGCCAGTGGCCAGACCCTGGCCAGCCATTGGCCAATGAATGTCCTTTCTTTGACCATTGGCCAATGGTTAGTGGCCATAAGCCATCGGCCTAACATTGGCCGATAAATGGCCACTCTATGGCCATTGCCCGAAAGATCATCGCCAACCAATGACCAATGCTTGACCAAAGTTTGTGCTGCTTGGGCCCGCTTCGCAGCTGCTTTTGACAAGAAGGCCGTGAGAAAATTGATCGGACTCTGTGCCTACTACAGACGGTTTGTTCGGGACTTCGCCAAGCTGTCCGTACCTCTGACGCACCTCACGAGGGATGCCGTAAAACTTGAGTGGACAAAACACCAGTGGTCATTCGAAGAGCTCAAACGAAGACTCTAGACGCCCCCGATTCTTGGCCATTTTGACCAGTTCGCTGAAACAGAGCGGACGCCAGTAACACCGGACTTGGCGCGGTACTGACGGGGCAGAGCGAGTCATCGCATACGCAAGTCGGACGCTCTCTAACGCGAAGAGGGACTACTCAACGACTGAAAAGGAGTGCCTTGCTGGTGTCGGGGCAAAAACAAAGTTCCGCCCATATTTGTATGGAAGTCCGTTTCGCGTGGTCACAGACCACCACTCGCTCTGCTGGCTCGCAAATCTGAAGGACCCCTCCGGACGCCTCGCCCGGTGGAGTCCGGTCGGAAGCACAATGACGCTGACTGCCTGTCAAGGGCCCCCCTCGAGGCCGTCCTGCCTGCACGAAAGACAATGACGATGAGTGTTTCCTCGGCGCTCTCGGTGTCAGCGACATGGCAGCACTCCCACGAGACCACCCTAAACTGCGAGCACTCATCGAACACCTAGAGGGACAAGCGAGTACGGTTCCCCGTGCTTTCTTACGAATCCTGCCCATCTTCTTCATACGGCAAGGGGTGTTCTCCACGGAGAAATTCGTCAACAACAACACAGCGTGGCTGTTGGTTACTTCTTCTAGTCTTCGAGAAGAAACTTTCCAAGGATGCCACGATGACCCGACGGCGGTACAATTTTGCTACATCAGGACTCTTGCCAGGATACGCGAGAAGTACTACTGACCCGAACTTGCGAAGACAGTCTATCACTACACCCGATTTTGCCCCAAGTGTCAAAGACGTAATAAACCACCGACGAGAGCGGCAGGACCTCTTCAGCCTATTGCGCCACCATCTGACCCATTCCATCAAATTGGATTGGATTTACTTGGACCGTTCCCATCATCGACGCAAGGAAATTGATGCATAATGGTTGCGACCGATTATCTTACACGGTTCGCCGAGACGAAAGCCTTTCCATCAGGTAGGGCTATTGAAGTCACCAAGTTTTTCATCGAGTTCATTGTCCTCCGGCACGGCGCCCCCGAAGTCCTCATTACAGACCGCGAATCAGGGGCTCCGGAAGTATATTCCCAGCCGACGATGAACACCACGTCGCAGCAAGACGGAACGCGACGTGGTGTTCATCGTCGGCTGGGAATTTACTTCCGGAGCCCCTGGGAAAACTTCCAGGCCGAGCTTCGACGCACCTTTGCCAGCTAGCAGCGATGTCAGTGGGCCGAAGAACTTCAAGCAAGAAGCCAAGGGCCAAACGAGAGCGTCACAAGTTTCGTCGAAGACGTTCTCCGCCTCATGAACCACGCCGACCCAAACACTCCCGAAGAGAAGAAGCTGCGGGTCCTGATGCGGGGAGTTAAAGAAACCATCTTCGGAGGCCTTGTTCGGAACCCGCCTACCACCGTCCAAGACTTCATCACTGAAGCAACAAACATAGAACGTGCCCTTTATGCACGGGCCTCCCACTACCAGAGACTTCCTGGCTTCGCTGCCCTCTCGCCATACAGCAGCGACACCCCGGAAATACGCGAGATCATCCGGGACGTCGTCCGGGAGGAAAACAAGAAGCTCCTGCCTGCTACCCACCAGCCTGCTTCGGTGTCAATAGCCGAAGTAGTCCGCGAGGAATTTCAGCGGGCATTCTAACCTGATGCTCCTGCCAGCGTGGCAGCACCGGAGGAGCCTTCTCCGACCGACGCCGCGGTAGCTCGGATACCGGCGCCAGCTGCCCAGCAGTATTCGACGCCACCTCGACGTGTCCTACCAGAGCAACAGACTTTCCGACGTCGGGAAGGGAAACCCCAGCTCGTTCGCACTGAACAACCGGCGCCAAGAAAGACGGATGTGTGGCGCTCGGCCGATCGACGACCGCTGTGTTATCACTGCGGCGAGGCTGATCACGTCTACCGGAGGTGCCCGTACCGACAAATGGGCCTGCCAGGCTTTGCGCCGAGCGACCCGCGACCCCACCTTGGGGAGCGACCAAGGGACATCGAGGAGTACCTCCGACGACCCCTGTCCGCGGTCCCGACTCCACCTCGAGGTTCCCGTTCGCCTTCGCCTCGACGTGCGCTTTCACCCTTCCGCCGCTCTCGTCGGGACAGCCTGTCGCCCCTATCTCGTCGGGAAAACTAAGTGCGGCAACGCCTGGAGGTGGTGTTGCCGAAGACGACCCAAGCAAAGAGCCTCTAAGAACGACGGAGCGCTCCCACTCTCCCGACGCTACGCATCACAACGACGCGCCTGCATCGGTGTCCAACAACCTAAACGTTATTATCGACGGCCACGACGCATCGGCACTCATGGACACCGGAGCAGACTACTCAGTCTTGAGTGGGAGGCTCTCTCGCCGCCTTCGAAAAGATACGACGCCGTGGGAGGGGCCGCAGATACGAACTGCTGGAGGACACCTCATTACGCCTGACGGGTGGTGCACTGCTCGAGTCAAAATCCACGGTGAGACGTGCCCTGTCAAGCTCGTCGTTCTGCAAGACTGTGCCAGGGACGTTATCCTTTGAATGAACTTTCTCTGGGAGTATGGCGCGGTCATCGACTTCGGAACAAACCGGTTGATGCTACAAAAGCCTGCTCCACCACCGGAGGAACACAAAGCGTCGTCACTGGCGGTCCGAGTCCTCGCAAATCACGTAAACTTACCACCGCGGCCGAGTGTTTTCGTACTCGTCGGGATTGGTGAAGCTTCCTGCGGCGAAGTTCTTCTCGAGGCAAGCCTCCAATTGCTCCTGGGAAGAGGAATAGGCGTCGCAAGAGGAGTAGCTGAACTTAGGGATGGGCAGACTGTGGTCGTCATGACGAACTTCCGAAATGAAACGCAACACCTCATGAAAGGTGCAGCCGTGGGCCACGTCGAGGAACTCCGAAACGCCGCCGAAATCGTCGCGATTACTGACGAATCCTCGCCACCTCAGCAAGACAGTACGCCGCCAGCGCAGCTCGACATTGACCCTAAGCATTCGGGCCCGAAACGACAGCAGCTGAATAACCTTCTTGCCGAATACCGCGACTGCTTTGCGACGTCGTCGAAGGTGCGCCAAACCGCCGTTGCTAAGCACCGCCTCGTTACCGAGGACGACGCGCGCCCTATGCATCAATCGCCGTACAGAGTCCCCGTTAAAGAAAGGGAGGTGATCCAGGAGCAAGTTCAAGAGATGCTGAAAGACGACATTATCCAACCTTCAAGCAGTCCGTGGGCCTCTCCAGTCGTGCTGGTTAAGAAGAAGGACGGAACGCTTAGGTTGTGCGTGGGCTACCGGCAGCTGAACGCGGTGACGAAGAAAGACGTCTATCCACTCTCCCGAATCGACGACACTCTAGACCGGCTGCGCCACTCTCAATATTTTCTCATCGATGGACCTGAAGAGCGGCTACTGGCAGATCGAAGATGACGAACGGGACCGAGAAAAGACAGCCTTCGTCACGCCGGATGGACTGTACGGGTTCATGGTTATGCCCTTTGGACTATGCACGGCACCAGCAACTTTCCAGCGTGTCATGAACCCCGTACTGGCACGGCTGAAGTTGCAGAGCTGTCTTGTCTACCTTGACGACGTCGTAGTAATTTCAGGTTACTTCGACGAGCACTTGCGACGACTCCGAGCTGCTCTCCAAGCCATACAGTTTGCCGGGCTCACACTCATGGCGTCGAAGTGCCGCTTCGCCCATGACGAACTGAAGTTCCTAGGCCACGAGGTCAGTAAGGAAGGCGTCCGCTCAGACCCCGAGAAGACTCGCGCCGTCGCGGCATTTCCAGCGCCGACAGACAAGAAGGCCGTGCGAAGATTCCTTGGACTTTGTGCCTACTATCGACGCTTCGTTCGGCATTCCACAAGGATTTCCGCACCGCTCACAAATATCACAAAGAATGCCGAGAAGTTCGAATGGGCCGAGGAGCAGCAGCAGGAATTCGACGAGCTGAAGCGAAGACTCCAGACTCCTCCTGTCCTTGGACACTTTGATGAGTATGCGGAAACCGAGATTCCCACGGAGGCTAGTAATGCAGGACTTGGAGCGGTACTGGTTCAAGTGCAGGAAGGCACTGAGCGAGTCATAGCCTACGCAAGTCGGACGCTGTCCAAATTGAAGAGAAATTACTCCACGGCTGAAAAAGAATGTCTTGCGGTCGTCTGGCAATCACGAAGTTCCGCCCGTACTTGTACGAGAGCCCGTTCCGCGCAGTCAAAGACCATCGCTTGCTCTGCTGGCTTGCGAACCTCAAGGACCCTTTAGGACGCCCCGCTCAATGGAGTCTCCGACTACAAGAGCTCAACATGACTGTAGTCTACAAGTCAGGCCACAAGCACAGCGCCGCCGACTACCTGTCCAGGGTCCCTGTCGAAACACCTTCCGGCAGCAGCGACGACAATGATGACGAGTGCTTCCTAGGAGCAGGGACCACCGACCACCTGACACGACGTCAACGAGACGATTCTAAGCTGCGCGCATCAATTGAGCACATGGAAGGCTGCGGGAGCACCGTGCCCCGCGTTTTCTTACGAACCCTGCCGACCTTCACCATTCGACAAGGTGTACTCTACAAAGAGAACTTCGGGGACAACAACTCGCCGTGGCTGCTAGTAATCCCGGCCGACCTTCGAGAGGAGATTTTTCAAGCATGTCACGACGATCCGACGTCCGGACACCTTGGCTACAGCCGGACATTGGCCCGTATTCCTGAAAACAATTACTGGCCCAAGCTCCCCAAAACCGTCCCCTTCTACACCCGATCCTGCCACGAGTGCAAGCGACGCAAGAAACCGCCGACGAAGCCGGCAGGTTTCCTGCAGCCAATTCCTCCGCACACTGCACCGTTCCAGCAAATTGGAATGAATCTACTTGGTCCTTCTCCGCCGTCGACCCTGGAAAACCGGTGGATAATCGTCGCCACAGATTATCTCACGCGGTACGCAGAAACAAAGGCCATTCTTTCAGGGACTGCTGTTGAAGTCGCCAAGTTTTTCAACGAGTCCATCGTCCTCCGGCACGGCGCTCCCGGAGTTCTGATTACAGATCGCGGTTTATCGTTCATGGCACAGTTGAGCCAAGAAATCCTCCTGCTCAGTCACACCAGCCATCGTCGCACTACTGCGTACCACCCACAGACCAACGGGCTGACGGAACGACTCAACAAGACAATCGCCGACATGATTTCTATGTACGTCGACGTAGAGCACAAGACGTGGGACGAGGTGTTGCCCTACGTCACGTTCGCCTACAATACGGCGGTGCAAGAGACCACTGGATTCACACCTTTCCAGCTGGTACATGGTCGGAAGGTAACGACCATGCTGGACGCGATGCTGCCCCATGAGCCAGCTGACAATGAAAGCGACGACGCCCAGGTGGTTGCTCAACGGGCCGAAGAAGTCCGCCACCTCGCCCCACTCCTGATCCAAGACCAGCAACGCGTCGACGCGGGCCGCTACAACCTTCCTCGCAGGGACGTCCAATTCCAGCCCGGATACAGGGTGTGGGTGTGGACGCCCATCCGTCGCCGCGGCCTTAGTGAGAAACTGCTGACACGGTACTTTGGACCATACAAGGTACTTCGTCGCCTAGGGGAGCTGAACTACGAGGTGATGCCCGACGGAACAAGAACAGCATCACGCCGCCCACCACGACCTCAAGTCGTCCACGTCGTGCGCCTGAAGCCGTTCTACGCTCGATAGGACTGTGGACCTTATGAGTGCCAAATGACTCCTTAGTTTGCCGTTCTTTTGATTTGCTTTGTTTTGTTTTATGTTGCATCGGGACGATGCACCTTTTAAAGGGGGGAGTAATGCCGTGCCCACAGCTAGCCAAGTAGGCAGCGCGGCCGTGGCATAACGGTTATCGTGCTTGCTTCCCACGTGAAGAGCCAGGGTTCGATTCCTGGGAGCGACGCGTTTTTATTTATTCTTGCAATTTAGTGTTCTGGTACATTCGAGAACTCTGTTGCTTGTTCGGGGTACGAATGTTCTAGTCGCCAAACCTTCTAGGTCGATTGTTTCAGAAGCCAACGCGTGTACGTAAGGGCTCCGTGTGGCGATCCGCAGTGAGTCTCGCCCCAGCGTTCGAGTCTGCTGTTACGCCGACTTCGACGACCGCGACGCTCTGCTGTTATCTTCTGTTTCTTTTTTATTTTGGGAACACGTTCGCCCTATTAAACGTTTCAGTTTCTTCTGTTATTGCTTGATTGTCGATCGGCACGTGTCCGGACGTCGCCCCACACTGACGTGTGGGGGCGACGTCCGGGGGCTTATGTTGCATCGTATAGTTCACCTCTCTTTCTCCCTCTCCATATGTATATAAAACGGGCATGGTGTCAGGGGGCCGAAGGCGTGGATATAACAAAAAAAGAAAAGAAGAAAACCCTTGGTGAAAACAGCAACAACGGACGATTTACTCTTCAAGAATAAACCGTCCGTTGTTGCTGTTTTCACGAAAGGTTTTCTTTTCGTTTCAGTTCTCTATATATCCATATCCACGACACTGACAAAGCGCGGTGCAGAGAAATGAAGTGTGCAGTCTGATAGAATATTCGGAGGCTCCAACGAACTTTCCGTACATGGTTCGTTTTTCACATCAGATTAGCCTGTGGCGCCTCGTCGCCTATGGAGTGCAGCTTCAACATGCAACAGCCTCACGGGTGGTGGGAGGGCAGAAGAGGGGGAGGGGGGCTTCCGGAACAGCTTCGGGTGTGGGTGCATGCCCCCACTGCTTGAGAACCTGTGGGGGCGACTGCCCCCCCCCCCCTCCCTGCGCTCCCCGGTTCCGGAGCTCCTGCCTCGGATCATCGTTTACGGCCCAACTGACACAAGAAATCCTTCGTCTCTGCCACACCAGACATCGTCGCACCACGGCGTACCACCCACAGACCAATGAGCTGACGGACAGACTCAACAAGACCATTGACGACATGATCTCCATGTACGTCGACGTGTAGCACAAGACATGGCACGATGTGGTGACGTACGTCACATTTACCTACAATGCGGCATTTTTGCCTACAACACGGCCATGCAAGAGACCACCGGGGTGACACCCTTTCAACTGGTTCATGGTCTAAAAGTAACGACAATGCTGAAAGCGATGTTACCCCACGAACGAGCTGTCGACAGAAGCGACGACGCCCAGGTGGTTGCCCAACGGGCAGAAGTCCGCCAGCTGGCCAGACTCTGCATTCAAGCCCAACAACGTGTCGACGCTGGCCGCTACAACCTTCGTCGTCAGGACGTCCACTTGCTCCCCGGAGACAGGATGTGGGTGTGGATACCGATTCGCCGCCATGGTCTCAGTGAGAAACTCCTGAAACGGGATTTCGGACCCTACAATATACTTTGTCGACTCTGAGATTTGAGCTACTAGGTGGTGCCCGACGGAACACGAATATCATCGCGCCGCCCACCGTGACCTGAAGTCGTCCACGTCGTGCCCCTGAAGCCGTGCTACGCTTGATAGGACTGTATTTGGCCAGCCTCCGTATTTTCCCATTCTTTTATTTGTCTTGATCTGTTTGGTTTGCTTTCACGTAGCATTGAGACGATGCTTTTTTTTTAAAAAAAGGGAGTAATGCCACACGCGCCTGCGAGCAAACGCGCCCGTGGCCGGTCTGCTTCCGGTGCTCGCACCGTTCGGTCACATGATCATGAGCTCCTCTGGAGCGTCGACGACGGCCCTTGCCGGCCGTGGTTTTTTGTCTTCGTCAATTGACGAGTATCAACTCATTCTCCCGCCAATGCCCACTGGAATTGCTGCTTTAAATTCTGTTATCTTGCACTGCGACCTAAAATGACGACCGTATCGCATCAACGATTTCAAGGACGAACTGAAGAAGAATGACGTGATGAAAGAGGTGTCGAGCTTAGGGTCATTACAAATGAACTCTATATGGCTTGTGACGCTCAAGACCGCCAAGGGAAAGCGGCGACTGCTGGATTACCGCGAGTTCAAGGTGAAAGGCCTGCGATGCATCATTGTAGACCCTAACGACAACGAAGTCCGCTTCAGGCTCCACTGGGTGCCATACCACGCCGAGCACTGGAGCCCTACGTCAAGGTAAACGATATCGCTAGGGAGACCTGGCGAGCTGAGGGTTTCAAGAGCATAGAATCGACAACCAGGGTCATCCGAATGAGGCTCAAGGAAGGCGCGACTGTTAAGGCTATGCCACGACAGCTGCGCTTCTTCGGCGGCAACAACCTCCTCGTCATTCCTGGCCGCGCCCCGCTATGCTTGCGATGCCGTCGCAACGGACACATACGACTAGAGTGCCGCGTTCCCAAGTGCAGGAAGTGCCGCCGCTTCGGGCATCACGCGAACGACTGCGTGAAAACGTACGCGAGCGCGGTCCAACCCGTTGCATGGGAAAGCGCGAACATCTTCAACATGGACGCTGACGAGTCTGAGCGCGCCACTGAAGGCACCATTCCAACGGCGAATAACGAGGGTGACGTTGCCCCTGCGACAGCAACGACGAGCAGCTGCGAGAAGGGCCGCTTGAGGAGCCTGTTCATGAGCCCGCCTTCATACCCAAGGCGTCCAACGAGGCGGCAGTGGGACTGGCTGGCGCAAAGAGCGAGGAACGCAACCACCAGACGGCCCTAATCAGAACGAAGGGAAAGATATAAATGCCGCGAGCCAATCTACCAAGCGGGTTATTGACGACACGCCGGGCGTCGAGGACCGTTGCCCGACGTAGAGACGACCGCTTCAGAGTTCATCAAGCGGGTACCGTACGTCCAGAAACCCTGCCTCCCACCAGACCACAAGGGACAGGCGGACCCCAGAGGAACTCGCTAGAACTGTTTTTGACTGTTTGAAGTTTCGCTTTCCTGTGTTACGTTTACGCGGAGGGGCTGTGTGCACAGTCCGGAATGGAAAGACGGCGTCCAAGGGGGAAAACACAGGTAGAGTTGTCAATATTAAGTGTTGTCTGGTAGCATAACGCACCAGGTAATGACTCACAGAATGCTAGAGCCACTCAACATAGGTACTTTCAATGTTCAATGTCAGGGGGCTAAGTTCAACGGAAAAGCGTTTCCAATTGCAACGTCTTTTGTCAGAGACTCAGAAGAAAATATTGACATTCTAGCGGTGTAGGAGACAAACATGAGCGAAAAGGAAGAAATGTCACTGGCATTAAAGCGTTTTTGGTAAATTATGAAGTGTGTGTTACCCACGCGGTCGATACAGCTGGGGGCTATTTAAGTTTTCTCAAAAAAGTCTCTACAATTGTCCGAATTACCTGTTGAAACGGGCGAGGAAGGAAGTTTTATTTTTTTTTCGTGATTTTGTACTGGATACCTTGCAATGGCGTTTCATTTGTGTACGCTCGCTGTAAAACCTGCAAAAGGGCTGATTTTTCCGAGGAGTGGGCAGCTTTTTGGATATCCGGAGGCTCAACGTTTTAAAGGGCGACTTTAACTGCGTGTGCGATGCTCGGGACAGGACGCCTGTAAGCTAACGTAACAATAGGAGCGTCCCTCTTCTCCAAGCAGCCATTGAGGAATGTAACCTAATTGACGTGGGAGAGATATGCGATCGGCCTAACGAGATGCGCTACACGCACTTTCAGTCATTGCCACGTGCACGACTTGATCGGATTTACGTGTACGACGTTATCAGAGAAAAGTGTTTGTTTTACGGTGTTAAGTTTGTTTCCTTCAGCGATCATTGTTTGGTAGCCGTGACGCTTGGGGGCGAAACGAGAAGGAAATGCAGTTCTAACTGGAACCTTTGGAAGTTTAACACTAGACTACTAAATGATGAAAAGTTCGTAAAAAGTATAAAAGAGCTACTAACAAAAGTTAAAAAAGGGAAACGTCGCAGTGCTTGCCAAGAATAAGAGTTCTTCAATAAAGAAGGGCAAATGATAGCCGTAGAAAGGTCAGGTGAAATAATGTTCGCTGTGCGGACAGAAGAAGACATATTTGCAGCGTCAACTTCAGATTCTTCATATCGTCGAATGCGAAAATCCCGGAAACGGTATAGACGATATTAACTCTATAAGAGCCCGACTGGAAGAAATTAACAATAGACGCTATCAAGGTTAAGGTGTCGTCGTGCGATCACGGTCGCAGCGTTATCTACTGGGTGAACAACCCACGAAGCACGCTTTGGCCGATGAAAAGAGACATGCTGCATGCAGCAAATAACCGAGATCGAGCGTAGCAACGGTATTACCACAGATAAATAAAGATTTGAAGAACGTTTTGTTGAATATTACAGCAATCTTTTCAACGACAAAGCACTACCAAAGAATTTTCACTCTGTCGGCAGATTGGTATCTGAGATGCCCCAATTATCAGAAGAGAAGAAAACAATTCTGGAACAGCCGATTTCTTTGGATAAAATTGAGCAAGCGGTAGACGATTTGCCGATGTGCAAAACGGCATGACCCGATGGAATTGGATAATAATTTTACAAGTTTTTAAAACTGTTTTTTTGTGTATTTACTCAATGCTTTTCGCGAAGCATATGCTATCAACGCACTTCCTCTAACTTTCCTAAGGACGCACACGGTGCTGATTCCTAAATCAGAAGACAAGGCCGAATTGCGCCTGGTAAACGGTTACGGTCCGATACCCTTGTGTAACGTTGATTGCAAAATATTTGCTAAAATAGTGACACGGAGGCTTCAGTTTGTTATTTGTGAATAGGTTGGACCCCACCAGACCTGCCGCATCCAAGGAAGGTCGATTCAGACTAACAATCACGTCGCGAGGAACATATTTGAGTGTTGTGCGGATAGAAATGGCCAAGTGGCCACGTTACAAATAGATTTAAAAAAGGCTTTTGGTCGGGTGCGGCATCATATATTACTACAAACCATGTCCTGCGTCAACTTGCGGTAGATCATAATAGACGGTTTCAGGATGACCTACGCCAACTGCCACACTAAGCTAACTGTAAACAAAACATTGTCACGTAACATTTCCGTCCGCTTATTCGTAAGGCAAGGTTGCCCACTCTCGCCTTTATTGTTCGCTCTCTATCTAGAACCCTTTTTTTTCCGCGTGAACAAGTGTAAGGCGTTGTGCGTGTATGTATTTGTAAATGTGAAGGTTGAGATGCTGGCGTACGCGGATCATGTAGCTACTTTTTGCCGCGATAAGAAAAGTGTTGCGAAGGCGGTGGAATTGACAAGAGACTTTTTTTCTGATGGACGGGTGCAGCATTTAACTGGGACAAAGGCTGAGGTTTCTGGCACGGCTTCTGGGCCACGACGCCCTCGACTTTTGAGGGGCTCATTGGGACCTGTGTGCCGGCCAGGTACCTCGGCACGCCACTAGGCTCGTTCCTTAACGGCAGGGTGTACTGGTCGGAGGTTGCTGCCGACCTGGGCAGGCGTGCTTCGAAATGGAAGCACCGAGATCTGTCCATCTTCGCCTGAGAAACAGTGTGTGATGTCTTTCTCACGGCAAAGTTGTCGTATGTGTTACAAGTTCTTCATTGCGATCGCATGAGCATTCAAAAATTTCACCGCGTATTTGCAACCTTTATTTCCGCCGAGAGAATCTGTTTCGTCCTGTTTCTCAAGGTGGGCTTGGGCTTTCGCAATTCTTTGTGAGGCAACTTGTATCACGTTTTATGTTCTTGCGCGATCAGGAGCAGCCGCTTATACGCTGTCTTGTTCAAGCAATACTGGCGCGTCATATCCATTTGTTCTTAGTTACCTCATATAGACATGGCGAACGAAGATTGTAGGTTTTCTGAAAAGGATCGTAGACTCCGCTCGTTTTCTAATTGCACGATTTTCACGCGAGTACCTTTCAGGTGCTTGTAGGAACGCACTCACGCGAGATCTTGTTGACTGCCTCTTTTCCGCCACCACTCTATAGAAGCGTGTACCAGAATGGTAATGGTGAAAACGTTCTTGAGCGCTTTAAGAAGATGTGTGTGCCCGAGCTGCAAAGTCTTTTTTTTCCCTTCAAACTGCACAGCACCACCCTCCCCGTCAAAGAGTGTCTACAAAAAAGGGCATATTCGAACCGTTGGGAGTGGATTATTTACTTCGCAAAAAGCCACAGAACATAGAGCATGTATTAAATTTTGGCTGGGATGCGATATTTTTCTGGGACGCCCTCCAGCGTATATTAAAAAAGGAACTTTTTATTAGCCCACGTACAATACGGCTTTTGACTGTGGAATCAAGCGATGAGCTCCCTTAAGACACGTTTATTTTGCTTTGGTTATTCAGCATTTGGAAAACGCGAATATGTGGCCGTCATGCCGAATTAGATCCAAAAAAAGTGCATGTAAATTTTCGCACACTGATGCAACAGGTTCAGAGTGTGTATCAAGCGTCTGAAAATCTACAATAATGGTATAGTATTTTTGAACCTCTCCTCCAAATGCGAGCATTTTAGTTGTTGACTTCAAAAGACATGATGGCTGTTTTATCGAGTGACTGAGAGCTATGCGAAGTGAGTACCCTTGTCTCACTTCTCATGCAATAAAAGAAAAAACAGCGCCGTAGCCAAATGGGTATCGTCCTTGGCTCCTGCGCAAAGGGCTCGAGGTTCGATGCCTGAAAGGGGACTCGCCATTTTGTTATTTCTGTAATTGTCGCGTTCTAGCGAAATCGAGAATATTGTTGGTAGTTCGAGATCCGAATCTTCTACGCGCCGAAACAGTTTTTGTCCCTCATCAATTGTCATTCGTGACAATATTTCTAGCTTTATAACTTAAAATAGACAAAAATTATGTAACATGTTTTTGCAGATTCTGTTTGTGCCGATCAATGGCCTTAATGTGGGAGAAATTAAAAAAAAAGAATCGAAGGCCCTTTTTTAATGGAGTTTCAAAATAACTCGTAAGTAATAAAATGGGCCCATTTGAACTTGTCTCATAAATTTATTTTGCTTCTCACGGCATTCATATTTAGCGCCTGTATTAACAAGATACCGGAAAATGCGCTGGTAACGATTGAAAGTTCTGGTGTTTATAGATGCGGAGAAAAAAAAATAGAAAACATGGGTATTTTTGCGGAATGTACCACTGATTGCCATTTTTTTCTTGAAAAATAGCAATTTAATGATAAATTTTTTGAGTCAATCCTCCTTATGCATAGTTTGTGAGTAAATATTTCTAGACCGGTAGCCACAACAGGTTTGTTGTTTTTGTAGATTTGCCTCAAATTTTACCTTCGTACAATTCACATAAAGCGCTTCTCACTGAGAGCGTGCTTCTAAATTTTTTCCGCAGGGACAACATTTTTTTTTTTTCGCAAAACGGATTTCGGTTTTGTTCTGATAAGAATTCAGTCTACAAAATATTTTTTTTTTAAATTAAATTAGTCAGCGGACATGGTAGGCCGAACTTATCAGAAACACCCTGCTCGGTCTTGCGTTCGGTTTAGAGGCTGGTTCAGACATTCGCGTTCTTTCATAACATCACACTGGCACACGAAGGCCATCTATCGGAGAGGAATACTACCGTCTAGAGTCGGTAACGTGGAAGCTCCTCCCACCTCTTTCCACCTTAGCGAAAAGAAGGCTGGAGAGGGCGCGACCCTCTTTCCAGCGTTCCCTCTCCCAAAGCGGAAAGGGGGAGCTTCCGCCCCTGAATTCTTCACCTGTCACCAACTATAGCGCATAACCAAACTGAAGGGTTTTTCCAAGTTTGCAAGATGAAATCTTCGCACTATCTACGAGAAGCAGTCGCAAGCGACGTAATTATTTCGAGCACGCGGCGAACGAATGGTACGTAGAAAGTGATATCTACGCGGGCTGAAATTGTTCCGGGGCCACCTGATAGATAGCGCCAGTGTGTTAAGCTGTTACGCTACTGTGTGAAGCGGCCTGCTTCCGTCACGCTGGGCACGACGCGCAACTTCGTATGATAATTTGGGCCACGACCGGCTTTATTAGGGGCGACCAGGTCACTCCGCGTTTCCCTATGGCAGCACGCGGGCCGAGAAATATCACGTGAAGGGCTTGGAGGGACCGAGTATTCCGCTAGGTGCCGCCCTAGCTCAACACCAAACAGAGCCGTTTATACTGAGAGAGTTTGGCCTTCTTAAGGAGATTTTGACAGCCTGACAACCACAGCAGCGTAGTCTGACAACCGGGGGATGACTACTTCCGTCCGCCATATTGTGGCTCTGACTCATAGGAACTCTACGCGATTTCTCAGGTATGAACAAGACAAAGAAGTAACGCCATATTGTGTTACCGCGAAATCCGCTTGTTCTAGCGGCCAACAAGCTCCGCCCATTGGCCAAACTCTCTCAGTATAAACGGCTCTGACACCAAAAGCGCGGCGGCCGCTATGGAAGGCAATAGGAGCTTGTGGAAAAATGTCAAAGGTAGCGCTCAATCACGCGCTCAACCTTGAATCGCGTCTCACGCGCTCGCGCGTTCCAACCTTGACAGTGCTTTCTGAAGTCTGTCTCAGCGGAGGCGCTGTTTCGTGCAAGCCGAACAAGGAAAGGCAAAATCAATAGCAGTAAAACAAAATGACCGAAGTGTTGTATAAAAAATGCTAAGTTAATTTTATTTGTTTCTGCCATCTCGCCCTATCAGGAGCTATCATCGATCTTGAATGTTTTCCGAAATTTCCTCCTTTCAATGAGACCACAGTGGCAAACAAAGAGGATAACGGCGATTTCTTTCCGTTTGTGGGCGCCCGCCTGTCTGCTACATTAGAGTTCCTGTATAGGGCTCCATACGGGAGCCAGAATTGCGCGTTCATCTCCGTAGCGCCGTCTTTCCTGCACGACATGTTGATCCCGCTCGTCACGTGACTGAATTCGGCGAGTAGCGGCGCCGCGCGTTCGAGGCACGCGGCGCGCTCAAAAGTAGGGGAACGTACGCCGGGGCGCGTGCAACGTCTACTTTCCTGCACGGCACTTGATCCGGCTCCTCACGTGATCGGATCTCGGCGAATAGCGGCGCGGCGGCACGTGGAAAGCAGAAGCGCAACTCTGGCTCCCGCAGAGAGCCTATACAGGAGCTCAGACATGTACAAACTACTCAAAAAAGGTAGTTAAGTTACTGAGTATCGAAGCCAAAAGTAATTGGGGTAGAGTAGAAATTACACATTTGTAATAGTAATTGAGTAAACTACTAACTACTGTAAAAACGTAGCGAGTTACTTTGAAGTTACTTTCGAAATTACTTTTTTATATTTTTGTGGTAGCAAAATGAACAGCAGTTTTGATTCGTGAAAAACCCTGCGAGCCTGAAATAAATGCCGTCATTTTATGACTTGCGTTTTCACCAAAATAGTTTATTCGCTCGCAGAAGCAATTTACTTTCAAAGTTATTGATAGGAGAGGTTTCGCCTTTTCCTCTTAACGACGTCCCCAGCTAAGCTAAAAAGACGTTCCACCGACGCGCTGGATGGAATTACAGCGTTGAGTTTGAGAAACAGGCTGTGCAGGGTCGGGTAAGGCAGTGTTGGCATCTTAGGTGTCCATGACGAAACATGTGAGGTTTGCCTCGTTTGGGGGGTTGTATAACAAACTCTCCTCCGTTTGCCTTTTTTCTTCGGGAAGTTAAATTGTTATGGCTGGCCCCTCTTTATTCCCACGACGTTCGGAGAGTACGCTGAGCGAGTGAGCCTGACCGTCAAGGGTTCAAGTCTCGCGCCACGATGATGAGATCATCCGGACCACTGCGGGTTTCGTTGCAGTCCTAGTGCTACGCTACTGAAAAAAAAAAGTTTGTTTTTTATGTAACAGAAGATGAAACGAAGTATGCTTCGCCGCTGACGCCGGGTTCAATAAAAGGAACACCCAAGGGTGACTCGCAACCCTCGCCGGCGACTACGGTATCTTGACGCGCCTGACACGCCTGACAAGTAAATCGTTTTCAACAAAGAGGAGGTCTCCCTGTCGTGGAAGGTCGGAAAGGCTCGAAGGATTACGTGATCAAGCATTGGCGCTCGTACAGTTGCAGCTGGAAGCGGGAATGTGCTCCCATGAACGGATTATTTGTGTCTGCGTTTTTGTGCGGTAGAGTCCGGCTATGCAAGCGAGTATTCGCTGACGACGAGGCGACGATGGGAACAGGTGCCCAGCTGCGAGGTCATGCCAGTGGCGCCTCCCGTAGAACCCCCAAACCGCTTGAGTCAGAACTCACAAGAGGCAGACAGTATAAAAACATCAACAACCTTCGGAGTGCCCCCGTCTTTGCTTGCACGGTTGCAGCTGGAGGCGCGGCGCCTGCGTGCATTACCGGATTAGGTCAATACACGACCAAGGCTTGTTAAGCATCTCTTCCTGCGTTCGTGCGCGTCGGTGTTATGTTTTGTTTGCTCATCGCGACCATGGCCCAAGGACGCCTGTGATGCAGTTTCTACGGCTGCGAGGGGGCCCCTTTTTCGGGAAGGCCACTTCATCTGCCGGCGATTTCGAAAGTAGTTAGTAATTTGAGTAGAAGTTACCTGAAAAATGTAGTTAAATTAAACTACTAATTACCCAAATAAAGTTGTAATTGAAAGTTACCAAGTTACTCGGAAAAGTAGTTAAACTACAGTAGTTTGAGTAGAGTAGTTGAACTACGTCCAAGTCTGCAGGAGCTCTATGCTTCATGGACGAGTCCTCACGTCAGCATTAATAGACCTTCTGCGAAATTCCCCAAGCGCCCCCGCACCGCGGGCGAGGAATTGTGGGAGAGACTGTCCCTCGCCTGGCCGCTCTGCCTTGAGATCGCATTGCCTCTTCGCTTGCCTCCTCTCAATCCTCTGTGTTTCAATTTTATTACCGATTTTTATCTATTCCAGTGTATTTTTTATTGCTTCTAAGTGTTTCTATTCTCTTCTGCGCGCGATATTTCTTGCATATATATAGTATTTGTGTCTTTATTTTGCCTTTTTCGACGGGAGTGCCGACAGGACAACACGCCTGCTTCGCGCATCGTTCCCCGGGTCAGTACTACCGTTGCTACCGATTCTTATCGCGCTGTTCGCTGTTCATTTTGGTTCAAGTTTACCCGCGTGCAGTCGGGAGGAGCCGTTTGTGAATACCCGCGCACATGTCATAGGGATAGGTAGAGCTCTGAATCAACAATCGCGACGCGAGAGCCGAGTGCGCTGTGATTTGGCCGCCCACGCTCGCTCCGTTGACTCGCACTATAGCGTATGCCTTCAAGTGCCACTTACTTGACCAAGATACAGTACGCCGCTTTGTCGCCGTGAATCATTTGTCCGAATGCCTGCGAAACCGTAACACCGTTCGACATATCCAACGCTGCGGCGCCTGACAACTGCGCGTTGCGGTGCGAGCCCTTCGCAAGCGCCGGTGGCCCAACGTCGCGGCTTATATGCGCTTATGATATGCCTTCTTAATCTATCTGCTAAGCGATTGTCAGTTGCAAACACCCTTTTTCAAGTGCTGACAACTGCGCGCAGCTGCGTGCAGTTGTCAAGGCGCCGCAGCGTTGGATATGCCGAACGGTGTTACGGTTTCGCAGGCATTCGGACAAATGATTCGCGGCGACGAAGCGGCGTGCTGTATCTTAGTCAAGTAAGCGGCACTCGAAGGCATACACTACAGTGCGAGTCAACGGAGCGAGCGCGGGCGGCCAAATCACAGCGCACTCGGCTCTCGCGTCGCGATTGTTGATTGAGAGCTCTGCCTACTCCTATGACATGTGCGCGGGTATTCACAAACGGCTCCTCTCGACTGCACGCGGGTCATATCGAACCAAAATGAACAGCGAACAGCGCGATAAGAATCGGTAGCAACGGTAATACTCACCCGGAAAACGACGCGTGAAGCGGCATGTTGTCCGTCGGCACTCCCGTTGAAAAAGTAAAAATAAAGACACAAATACAATATATATACAAGCAAAATCGCGCGCAGAAGAGAATAGAAACACTTAGAAGCAATAAAGCGACAAGTGTTTCTAGCGAAGCAATAAAGCGACAAGGCAATGCGATCTCAAGGCAGAGCGGCCAGGCGAGGGACAGTCTCTCCCACAATTCCTCGCGGGCGGGTCCGGGGCGCTTGGGAAAATAGCAAATCGTCTATTCGAACCTAAGCCACCAGTTAAACATTCCTCAGAAAAGAAAAAAAAAACGCCCACTCGCGTGGAGTTATTTAATACCTGCATGACTGTACACTTTCAACCGTGAGGCGAAGGTTCAGGGAAAGGGATTATCTACATCACAGTTTGTTTGTTTGCTTGTTTGTTTATTGGTTCAACCGAGGAGGGTGATGCAACTTTATATGTGCGTATAGCCCATACCAAGGGGTCCACAGTGCCTCTGTCAAAAAAAAAAGAAAAGAAAAAAATAATAAATAACTAAAGCCGGTACATAAACAAAGAGTGTCCGTGAGTTCTGAGAGAACACAAATCAAGTTCAATGCTCCGGAGGTGGGCCGTGACGCTGTGGTGAATGGTCGAAGTGAGACAGTGTCGATTGTTGGTGAACTGGTGACTGGCGGGTGGGGGGGGGGGACCTTTAAAGTTGCACTGCACGGGGTGCGAAGGAGTTATAGTGACCAAGCCTACGGGTTAAAAGGGGTTGCAGTCCACCAGTGCGAGTATGCCGAAGGGAGGAGGCAAAAGGAAGCGAGGAGTCCGGTAGCAAAAAAGTGGCTAGGAGCCGCGTGGTCACTACTTGACGTCGATGTTGAAGCGGGTCCCTGCCGACTGAACGGACAAGGTGCAGTGCTCGATAGGATGGTGCTCGGGGGCTAAGTTGGCGCCTCATAATAAGGTGGGAAGCGCGACGTTGCACAGACTCGAGGGAGGCAATATGTTGCATGGTTGCCGAATCCCACACCGAGCAGCCAAACTCCAGGATGGGCAACACCAGTGCTGTGAACAGCAATCTGGGCACATCGCGACTGGCTCTTCTTGTGGACCGAATGACAAAGCCAAGCAGACACCTTTCCCCGGACACGACGCTTTGGACGTAGCAATGGAAATCGAAATGCTGGTCGATCATGACACCTAGGAGTTGATATCTAGGAGGTGGATATGCGTTGTTCTTGGGATTTCCACTCGGGTCAGGAAAAGTGAGGGGTCAAAGGTTGGCGCGAGGCAGTGATGTGCATGGTAGCGAATTTGGTTTAAGTTTGGGGGATGTTTGTTGACTTTTGGTCAGAGAAGAATGCGATCTAAATCAGCTTGTAGCTCTTTACCGAACGTACTGTACAATCGCAATAACGATTAGAAAAGTCCTTAAAATACAGCCGATTATCCTCAAAACGTCGCCGGTCGTGGAGCGGACACACACAAATACACACGCGAAAGTGTCTGCTAGTGTGTTAAGCTACAGCGCCAGAAAACGCTCTGGCGGTTCAGCGAATTAGTGAAAGTACTAAATAAGCAAATGGGGCGCACTTGCGCTGCATCGGGTGACCTGGTCGCCCCTATAAAGCCGGTCGTGATTTGGGAACCTTTTGCGTTTGTTTACCCTGTACATGCACCCACGGGCTTTTTTTTGCCCCCGATCTCGAGAAATGAAAGCGCGCACTCGGCTGCCTCGTCATCGCGCGTCGCGCTCTTCATGTCGGTTGGCGTCTCCCTTCTTGCCTTCCGATGCGCCAAGGACGCGTGTTTTTGGGCCACTTGCTCTCCGTATGGTCTGCTCACCAGTGGGTCTTTTCTCTTTGCAGAGCACGATGGCGGACGAAGACGTGGTGATCACGGGCTTCTCCGCCTACTTTCCCCAGGCCAACCACCTGGCCGAGTTTTGGAAGAAGCTCTACGATGGCGTCGACATGGTCACCGATGACGAGGCACGCTGGCCCAGAGGTACGTCGCGCCGAACAATCCGCCCGTGCTCCGTGTTTATCTCCCAAGAGTGTCTTACTGGCAAAACTGCTTGACGGGCCACGGAGCCCCTGCGAGACGGCGCCATGGCATAACTCAGTGAAAGCTCTCACCTACGTATTGAAGAAAAGAAAAATACTACGCAATAAACGAGTGAAATTGAATGATTATCCGCCTTTTGGCTAATTATCCGCCTTTTGGCTAATTATCCGTCTTCTGGCTGTGTGATTTATTTCATTTAAAATCTTTCCAAACCCCAGCCTTTTCGCGGATTTTTGCAACGTCGGCCGACTTGCAAATCTAACATCCACTGCCACTCGTCTATCCGTCAGAGACATGCATGTCCAACGTCGGCATCAGTTGTGAGCGCGAACGGGGTCCTTCTGTGTAGCTGATATTGTGCGTCCTTTCTTTCGTAATCATTTAAACACATCCATGTTGTTGTTTTTTGCGACAAAACACTTTTTTATGCTGTGCACAAGGACTTCGATAAATATGGGCACCAGAGGCACCCTCAGATTAGAAAAACAGTGGCTTGAGCAAGTCTTGTGCTCTGTTCCCAATCGTAAGTGGGGCAGCTACTCGCAACTTTCAGCGATGGAGGTACCGCGGTGTGAGAATCGCGCTCCCCAGTTCCTGGATGATCGGATTCAGAATAAAGGTGCTTGCCTGCACCTTCCCAACGTGAAAATGAAGGCTCTAATACTGCTTGCATAAAGCGAAACTAGAATTACTTACTCATCATAGACCCAGCCTCGTACTGCTGTTCAACGACGATCATCCAGATCAAACGTGAAATGGCGCCGATGTAAACGTGATAGCGAACTTTCGAGACAGTGCCCTCTCTGACGACGCACCCTTAGCGCCGTTTTATTGGCTCACTTGGATCCTGGCGTCGGCTGTAACCCCGGTAATAGCGAACCTCCGAAGACAGCGCGTTCTCGTACGACGCATTTTTGGTGCCGTTTCATTGGTACCTTTTGTTTTAGTACATTTCCTGTCGCCAATGAGATTATCTAGCTTTCGTGTCGTCGACGTGTTTTCGCACAGGGACCTTTAAGGTTGACTGAACGATGATATATATAAGGCTTTCGGCTTAATAAAGAACGAGCGTCAAGACAGCGGAAAAGCGTGCAGCGATCTGGCGGCGTAGCAGCAAGCGAGAGCGGGACTGACTTGACAACGTCGGGGGAAGCTCCTTTTCTAGTGTGCCTCGGCATCGCGAAAATTCGGCCCAGAAGGCTTGAGCATCGAGCGTTCGGGGTTAGAATGAACAGGCACTTTCGAGAACAAGAAACTAGGGCGAGATGATACGCGAATCTTCTGGAATACCGCGACCGGGAGCTGCTTGCTCGGCTCTACGCGCGGCATTATTCCCCCCCCCCCTTTAAAAGCGCATCCTCCCGACGCAACGCGAAACAAAAACAAAAATTATAATAAAAATTAAAAAAAAATAATGCAAGCGTCACAGTCCTATTGCGCGTAGAGCGGCTTGGGTCAAACTACGTGGACCACTCCGGGTTGTGGCTGGCAGCGTCCTGTAGGTCGGGTTCCGTAGGGGAGCACCGAGTAGTTCAAGTCCCCAATGTGGCGAATGGCCTTGTAGTGTCCAAAGTAGTTTCCTAAAAGTTTCTCGCTGCGGCCGCGGCGGCGCATGGGCGCCCACCCCCCCACCCTGTCTCCCGGCTGGAACTCCACGTCGCGGCGACGAAGGTTGTACCGGCCAGTGTCGACACGTTCTTGGTCCTTTATCCGAATTCGGGCAGGCTGGCGTACCTCTTCTGCCCGTTGGGTGAGCAGCTGGGCGTCGTCGGTGCCGTCGTCCGTCGGGTCGCGGGGCAGCATGGCGTCGAGCGTCGTCGTCACCTTTCTTCCATGCACCAGCTGTAAAGGTGGAATCCCAGTGGTTTCTTGAACCGCCGTGTTGTACGCCAACGTGACGTAGGGCAACACCTCATCCCACGTCTTGTGTTCCACGTCCACGTACATCGAGATCATGTCGGCGATGGTCGTGTTTGGTCGTTCTGTCAGCTCATTGGTTTGCGGGTGGGATGCCGTGGTTCGACGGTGGTCGGTGTGTCTCAGGCGGAGTATCTTTTGCGTCAGTTGCACCATGAACGAGGGGCCTCGGTCCGTAATCAGGGACTTGAGGAGCGCCGTGTCGCAGGACGATTGACTCAACGAAGAACTCGGCTACTTCCACAAAGGATCCCGACTGAAGTGCTTTCTCCTCGGCGTACTGGGTGAGATAATCAGTTGCCACGATTATCCAAGTAGATCTATTCCAAAATGCTGGAATGGCGCAGTCAGGGGCGCGATCGGCTGCAGAAGGCCTGCCGGCTTGGTCAGCGGTTTCTTCCGTTTATGGCACTCGTGGCACGATCGTCTGTAGGTGTGGACACTCTTTGAAAGCTTGGGCCAGTAGTACTTCACTCTAATCCTTGCGAGAGTCCTGCTTGTAGCCAAGGTGATCCGATGTCGGGTCGTCATGGCAGGCTTAAAATATCTTTTCTCCAAGACTAAAAGGAATTACCAGGAGTCCACGTCGAGTTGCTGTCCCCAAAGTTCTTTTTGCAGAAAATACCTCTCCGGACGGCGAACCTTGGCAGGGCACGCGAGAAGGTTCGGGGAATCGTACGTCGTCGTCACTCCAAGTGGTCGATCAGTGCGCGCAGCTCAGGATAGTCCCGCTGGGGCGCTGCCATACCGTACGCTAAGAAAGTGATCGTCGTCGTCGTCGTCGTAGTCTGGGTAGCTGGACAGGCAGTCGGTGTCGCTGTGTTTTCGGCCTGACTTGTAGATTACGGTTACGTCGTATTCTTGCAGTCGTAGGCTCCATTGAGCGAGGCGTCCCAATGGGTCCTTCAGGCTCACTAACCAGCATAGCGAGTGGTGGTCGGTGACCACTCGAAAAGGGCTTCCGTATAAGTATGGGCGGAATTTCATGAGGCCCAGACGACGGCAAGGCATTCCTTCTCGGTCGCCAAGTAATTTCGTTCCGCGTTCGACAACATGCGACTAGCGTAGGCGATTACGCGGCCTGTATACCATCTTGTCGTTGGACTAGTACTGCGCCGAGTCCTGAATTGCTGGCGTTCGTGTGAACTTCACTTTCAGTTTGACTGGTCGAAGTGGCCAAGAATGGGTGGTGACTGGAGCATCGCTTCAGCTCGTCGAATGTCTTTTGTTGTCCTTCTCTATATTCAAAGTTCACGATGTCTTTTGTGAGGTACGTGAGAGGCGCAGAAAGCTTGGCGGAATCCCGAACGAACCGCCTGTAGTACGCGCAAAGTCCAAGGAATGTTCTGACAGCCTTGTTGTCGGTGGGCGGTGGAAATGCTGGTACGGCGCGAGTCTTCTAAGGGTCAGGCCAAACACTTTCGTTGCTCACAACTTGGCCTAGGAACTTGAGTTCGTCGTAGGCGAACCGGCACTTCGTAGACTTGAGGGTGAGTCCGGGGGTCCTGATTGCTTGAATAACAAGGGCTCTTCGAAGGTGGCCGAGAATACAACGACGTCGTCGAGATAAAGAAGACGGCTCTTCCATTTGAGGCCTGCCAGTGCGGTGTCCATGATACGCTGGAAAGTTGCCGGCGATTGACAGGAGCCCGTGGGACTCTCTGAAGCTCTTCCCGCACAACTTCGGCAATGAACAGTGACGCCGGAGGTTGGCAGCAGGCAGCAGTTTCTTAAGATCTTCGCGAACGACGTCGCGGATAATCTCGCGAAGCTTGTAGGCGCTGGTGCTGAACTCGGTGCTGGCCGATGCCAGAGTCGAAAAGTCGTGTAGTCGATGGTAGTGGCCAGCTCGGGTCGTTAGCACCCGCTCGATGTTTCTTGCTGCGGAGACAAATCCTTCAACGGTCGTCGCGGGGTTGCGAATAAGTCCGCCGAAGATTTCCCAATTCACGCCTTTCATGAGAAAGCGCAACCTTTTTTTGTCGGTGGCTTGCCGGTTGGCGCGTGCGCTTAGGCGTAGCACATCTTACAACGAAGCTGATTACGCTTTCGTTGGGGGCCGGAATTTGTTTTTGAAGCAAATCCTCCACCTGCTACCGTCGATTTCGGCTCGTAAAGGTCCGCTTCAACTCGGTCACGCAGATGTCCCACGATGTGAGCGAAGCCTCGTGGTTCTCGAACCAGTGCCTCGTAGTACCCTCCAGCAAGAAGTAGAGGTTTCGAAGGTACTGCTAGGCAGTCCATCCGTTATGGCGTGCTACGCGTCGTGGTGATGGATCCAGTCCTTGACCTCCTCGTGAATCTCGCTGTGGAAGGCCGTCAGCATACGAGGGGCGACGGGCAGGTAAACGACGGGGGAGGCAGCGGCGGGAGTCTCAGTTTGCAGGCTTCGGGAGGTCATGGTTGGTTTCGTCGACTTCTTCGGCGGGGGTTCCGGTACAAGTCCGAATTCCAGGTGTACCTTTAGTGCGGCGGCTTTCTCGGGTCTCGGTTGTCTCTACGGGAGGTCTTCTTGAACCGGGGGCTGAGCTCGCGCTGTGAGGCCTCGGAGGGGTATGTTTCATAGGCTGCGGGAACCCTCATTTTCTCCATAATTGTTGCGAATGTAGGCGACGAGAGGATAAGCAGTGAACTGAAAAAGGTTTTAATCGGAGAACTTGTGCCAAGCAAAATAAAAAATGAGCGTCAAGACCAAAGATGGCAGTAATGACATTACTGTAATAGAATTACGTTTTTGAGTACTGAGTTATGTAATGAATTACTTCTTTAGGCTAGTAATGTAGTAATGTAATGAAGTACTTTCAGGCAGTAATTTCAAAAATTCATTACCTTCGAAATTACTTTTGTCGGAAATCAGTAAGTTCGTTTGCAACCTTTAAAAAAGAAGACAAAATCATTTTGCATGGTGAAATGCTATGAAAGAGCATAATAGGAAATAAACGACGGCCACATGAGCGCGAAGCCTTGTACAAAGAGCTGGACAGACGCACAAAGGAGGGCTGGAAAGGCGAAGGTGAAAAGCTTACATGTAGATATCGCTGGAAGGCAACGGCTTACGAACGCCATGTACGACAGATTCACGGCGTCGCGACATCACGACGATGGGCGAATCGTCGTGATGTCGCGAATGCAGCCCGTGATGTCATCCGTGATGTCATCGAATGCAGCCCGCGAAGGGTTGCATTCGATGACGTACAGGCAGGGATTTCCCCAGACCCCCCCTAGGGGGGGGGTTTAGACCCCTCTTCGTTTTTCCGAAGGCACCCCCTTAATTCACAACGACTCCTATATTCGCAATGCCCCCCCCCCCCCTTTAACCCCCCAAAACAAATTTAGGCACCCCCCCCCTGATTTCGATTCCTGGGGAAACCCCTGCGTACAGGCACCTCGATCACAAACGCTGCCGAAAGCGTAGCCCTCAAGAGCAGCGCACATTGTTGAAAGTTTTAAGAATCTAATTTGATAAAGAACAGTGGTCGAGAACAAAACTTTCCGGCTTTGACAACGCTTCCCCAAAGGTTCGGGCAAAGACACGAGCAAAACCATACAAATCGTAAGTTCCGACATCGGTGCGATCGATAACCCAAAAATAAAAAAATAAGCAGAAAAAAAATTGAGATAGTTTAAGGGTTTAAGTCGGTGAGGCAAGATGGCTGCGCACTGGTTCGCTCTACTTGGCCCGGTCGGCCATCTTTCAGCCATTCATCCAGCACAAGGATGCGCGCCGCGCAGGCGCTTGGCAGGCGCAGAGGCCGCGAGGAGGTGCAGGTGGCGGCTATGGCTGGCTGAGCTGGCAGTGCGAGCTGTCGACGAAACGTCGCAACGTCTGCCGATGAAATGAGCGGGTGCTCGTTTCCACGAAACGATCTGTCGATGAAACATCACAGTGTCGACGAAACGATTTGTCCATGAAACGTCGTTCGACGAACTGATTGCCACCGGGACTGAAGTGCTGTTTTAGTAATGCTTCCTGCACAAAAAATTCAAGTGTAAGAACACAAGTCCCAAAATCTTCGTGTCATTCTCCTCCCCCTACTTTTCTGTGCATTTAATTTATTTCATCCCTTGGCAAATCCTAAAGATTTGAAAGTGCTTATCCTACGCCCTTCAGTTAGACTGAGTGGGTAACCCAGAGAATTCATTGTTCGTGAGGACACTTTTCCATTCACCCCCTGCTGTTCTTGAAAGCAGAAACTCCTCTCCCTTAACCACAGTCATTAAGCACTTTTCATAGATCATGCTGTTAAGAATGGAACCTTCGGCGACCTTCTTCCTAGTTTCAACGCTGCGGAAACGAGTCTCGATCTGTCTGGGACCGTCGCCTGCGTGTCTGGGCCTGCGGAGACAGGTCTCAACGCGTCCGTGACGTCAACGGGACGCGTGTTTCTGCGTGTGGGTTCGTGCGCTCAGGAAAGGGAGAGAGGCATGGCCTAACTGCGGAGGACTTTGGCTGCGTCGCACATGGCGGCGGACTTTGCTGCAACGCACTTGGCGGCGGTTTGCTACGTCGCACCTGCTGCCCTGGCGGAGAGTGAGGAAGAAACGGACCCTATATAAGGCGGAGCGTGAGGCTGCTCCGATGTTCTCTCTGATTTGGACGACTGTATCGCAACCATGTAATTAAACTGTTCGTTACGTTACCAATTCTCCCACCTCCACTGAACCCCTGGGTTCTTCACTTCGGGGAATGGACGTCGTCAAAGGCCAGGAAGCCTCCGGACGTGCGGCTTAAACCCCGCCTCGAACAACTGGTTGGCAGCGGTTGGGATCGGACCATGCGACATCGTGCTACATCTGTGGGTGAACGTTTGGACTTTGCTTTGAGATTCGCCAGGCTTCAGATTATGGGTAATTAATTTTGAACTGCTGGGAATCCTTAGGATTTGACTCGTGCGCTAGGTTTTTGGTATAACCTCGCGACAAGTTTTAGAACAAAGCCAAAGCTAAAAAGCAGTGATCATGGATCAAATGAGGTTACTGAGAACAGATTTACTCTGTTTATGTGAAGAATTGGGTGTGGAGGAGGAGCAAAAGATGAAGAAATCTGAGATCAGTAAAGCAATTCAGAGAGCGCGGAAGCAGAGGAAATTAAAATTGCGTGGGAACTACTTCAGAACGCTAAAAGTGAAGCTACAGCGAGAGAGGAACGAGAGCAGGAGCAGGCTGCAGCGAGAGAGGAACGAGCGCAGACTGCAGCGAGAGAGGAATGAGCGCAGACTGCAGCGAGAGAGGAACGAGCGCTGAAAAGGCTAGAGCTCGAAATTGAACAACAGCGATTAAACTCGCAGAACAGTAGACTTGGGGCTCCGGTACGAGCAAGTGAGACCGAGTCGTATCAAATGAAGAAGCTCCTGCAGCCGTTTAAAGTTGGGGAAGACGTGGGCCTGTTCTTAGTTAACTTTGAGAGGACATGTGAGAAGTTGAGCTGCGCCCCAGAAACGTGGCCGCAACGGCTTTTGACTTTGTTGCCCTGTGAGGCTGCAGAGGTTGTCGCGCGCCTTAGCGCTGGAGACGCGGACGACTACGACAAGGTGAAGTCCAGCCTTTTGAAGCGGTACCGCTTTTCTGCCGAGGCGTTCCGTCAAAGGTTTAGAAACACATCCAAAAAGAGCAGCGAGGGCTACTCGGAATTCGCGTACGGGCTTAAAACCAACTTGATAGAATGGTTGAAGTGCGAGGAAGTGTACGAAAGCCGAGACAAGGTTGTCGAGTGTGTGTGCCTCGAACAGTTCTTTCTTAGCATTCCGCAGTCAGTCAAGCTCTGGGTGCAGGATAGGGTGGGAGTCGACTCTGTCGAAAGGGCCGCTGAGCTAGCCGAAGAGTACGCAACGCGTAGAAAGCTGAGCGGAGAGGAAAGCGAACCCGGCCGGTGCGATCAGCGCTAGCCCTTCCAACAGGGAAACGGCTCGCGAGCAAAAAGGCCCAAGAAGCCCGAAACTGGACAAAAGGTTCCAGAAAAGAGCGGAGATCCCTCGAACGATTGATTGTTTGATTGTTTGAGGTTTTGTGGCGCAGCAGCATCCAAGGCTATAATGCGCCAACAACTATTACTATTGCAGGAAACCAGGGTTATAGAGAAGAAAGAGCTGTAGTAGCGTGTGGGTTAAAAAAACTATGAACATAAAAGAATACCCACATGGGCATGATTCCAGGAAACATGTTAAATTATAGCTGGTCTAGTAGTCTAATATCTCTAAGAAAATTAAAAACACACTTTTGTGGAATAAGCGGTTCGTCACCGAGTAAAATAACCAGATGTAATGGGGTATGCTCTTGGTAAATTCGTGCAAAATTTCTGTGACGTTCACGGTCATACGTAGGGCATACAAGTAAAATGTGCTGGATGCTTAATGGTATATGACAGTGTTCACATTCTGGAGCATCCTCCCCTCGCAAAAGGTGCCCATGGGTAAGATGTGTATGACCGATTCGGAGTCGACATAATACCACCTCATAAAATCGTTCGCGATGACGTGCACTCTCCCATTCCTGAATTAAAGGTTTTACAGCATGCAACTTATTGTTCATTTCTCGGTTCCACTCCTCTTGCCACCTGCACTTTGTAGACTTTTTGAGGGCATGTCTATAATCTCTGTAGGGTATTTTGTGCAGATTCACTTGTCGATCCTTAGCAGTGCTCGCTGCACGGTCAGCATCCTCATTCCCAGGAATTCCAACATGGGAAGGTACCCAGCATAATGTTATTTCTTTCTTCCTTTTCGATGCTGAAAATAACCGGTTCCTTAATTCTAGAACAAGTGGATTTTGAACATCCCCCGTTGTGTCTAGAGCTCGTAAAGCACTAAGTGAGTCAGTGTAAACAATTGACTTACGGATCTTCTTTTTTAAGAATGTGGTCTATGGCAAAGAGTAAGCCATAAAGCTCTGCGGAAAGAATACAGGCACTATTGTTAATCCTCTGGACACACTTCACAGAAGGCCCTACCACTGAGCAGCCTACATAGGAATCAGTTTTGCTCCCATCAGTATAAAAACTTGTGAAGTCTCGGTACTGATCCTGGAGTTCAAAACATTCTTGTCTCAGAACTTCCTTAGGGGTCTCTTTCTTGTTGTATTTTGTTAGTTTCAACTCACAGTGGATGGGCATGAGGTCCGAAGGAGCTACTGAGTTCAAGCGTTGCACAACTGGGGGTAGCACATCCAGCCCTACGGACTCAGCAGAAGAACGAATTCTCATGGCGAAAGGTGGAACAAATGAAGGCTTATTCATGAAAGTCTGCTCATAGTGTACTTGTTCTATGCAGTCCAGGGTCGGGTGACCAGGAACAGACCTAATTCGCAGAGAGTACATGAAGCCTAATTCAAACTTCCTTTCCTCCAGTGAGTGCTCATTTGCCTCTACATATAGGCTGAGTATTGGAGATGTGCGAAAAGCACCAGTGGAAAGTCGGAGCCCCTGATGATGAATGGGGTCCAGCATCTTGAGAACCGATGCCCGCGCAGAGCCGTACACAATACAGCCATAATCAAGTCGGGACCGTACGACTGAGCGGTAGATGCGCAAAAACAACAACGATCAGCCCCCCAGGACACGTGCGACAAGACCTTTAGTATATTAAGTGATTTCACGCATTTCATTTTGAGGCTCTTAACAAGTGAAATGAATGACATTTTAGAGTCAAATATAAGACCTAAAAACTTGCGATCATTCTTTACTGCAATAGGGACTTCATACATATTTAAGGCAGGCTCAAGTAAAATTCCACGGCGACGAGAAAAGCACACACAAACCGTTTTCTCAGGAGAGAACTTAAAACCATTTACATCCGCCCACTTGACCAAATTGTTGATCGCAAGTTGAAGTCGACGTTCACAGATGGACGGATTACACGATGAGACTGATATTTGTACATCATCAACATAGAGCGAGTACTGATTAAATGGGGGTATAATACGAGCAATTGAATTCATTTTTACGATAAAAAGTGTGACGCTAAGCACTCCGCCCTGTGGGACTCCATTTTCTTGCGAGAATTCTTTAGAAAGAGTTGCCCCAAGCTTCACACGAAAAGTGCGATCCCGTAGGTAACTATGGATGGCACCTAGCATTCTGCCCCGAAGACCAATGTTTAACAAATCCAGCAATATGCCGTAGCGCCAAGTCGTATCAAATGCCTTTTCCAAGTCAAAAAAGACAGAGAAGCAATGCTGTCTATTTACAAAGGCCTCTCGCACAGCAGTCTCAAGGCGGACCAGATGATCAACTGTCGATCGAGCTGAGCGAAAACCACACTGGTAACGGTCAAGTAGCTTGTTTCTTTCTAAATAAAATATAAGCCTTTTATTTATCATCCTTTCTAGTGTCTTTGAAAAACAACTTGTGAGGGCTATCGGCCTAAAGCTAGATTTACAGGTAGGATCCTTTCCTGGCTTCAGCAGGGGAATTATGATAGCCACCTTCCAAGATGAGGGGAAGCAACCTTCAATCCAAATGCGGTTGAACAAATATAAAACAAGCTCAAGAGTTGATGGATGGAGGTGCTGAAGCATTTTGTAATGAATGCCGTCTGGCCCAGGAGCCGTCTGTTTGGACGAATGAAGTACCAGCTGTAGCTCAACAAGTGTAAATGATGAATTATAGGGCTCCTGCAAGCCACCAGACAAAGGAACTGCCTTTTTCTCTGCCTGTAGCTTGTGTCTCTGAAATGACGGAGTATAATGTTGAGAACTTGAAACAAATTCGAAATGCTCACCAAGGACATTTGCCTGTTCTTCTAAGCTGGCAGGGCATACTCCGTTTTGGTTCAGGAGTGGAACAGAAAATACCCGGTAGGAGCCTTCAATTTTATGCACACGGTCCCAAACTTCCTTCGAGGATGCACTGCTATTAATTGAAGAAGCATATCCTCTAAAGCTTTGACGCTTGGCTCGCCGTCGGATATACCTTGCTTGCGCTCTTTTTTTCTTAAAACCAATCAGGTTATTTGCCGTGGGATAACGCCTGAAAATACCCCATGCACGATTCTGTTCTTTCTTTGCCTGGCGGCAGTCTTCGTTCCACCACGGCTTTGGCCTTTTTGGAAGATGTGAGGATGTCATGGGAATGGCAAGCATAGCGGCCTGCAAGATGTGCTGAGTAATGTGCTCGGTGACATCGTCGATGGAAAGAACATCAAGAGATGAACATGCTATAAGTGAGGCTTCTCTAAAGATTGACCAGTCAGCCTTTTCAAGCTTCCAGCGAGGGGTACGTGTTAAAAGACCAGCAGGAGGATGGTTGAACTCTAAAATGAGTGGAAAGTGGTCACTCCCATATGGATTTGGGATGACCTTCCATAAAAGCAGGGGGTACAACGAAGGATGACAAAACGAAAGATCAATGGAAGTAAAACTACAAGTTGCTGAACTAAAATAAGTGGCTTCTTTTGTGTTGAGCAGACACAATCCTGTCGAAAGAAGAAACCGTTCAACAAGTGCCCCTCGAGAATCTCGTCTACAGCTTCCCCACAAAGGATTGTGTGCATTGAAATCACCTAAAATAATGTAAGGCACCGGAAGCTGGCTAATTAGATCATCTAGCTCCTCGTACTGCAGCTGATATCCCGCGGAGATGTACACTGAGCAGATGGTAATCACGCGGTCCAACAGCATACGGACAGCCACGGCCTCAAGAGAGGTTTGCAAAGCCACTTCAGTGGACGGGACCATGCGTTGAACAACCACTGCAACACCACCGGAAGCCACAGACGCGTTTAATCTATCTTTTCTGAACACTTTGAAGTGCCTAAGCACATTTGAGTGACTTTCTTTAAGGTGCGTCTCCTGCAAACAAAAGGCAGCAGGGCGGTGTTCATTTAATAAAAAGGTGATGTCGTCATAATTGGGAAAAAGACCACGACAGTTCCATTGTAAAAATACAGGCATGATTAACGTTAGGCATTTAGCTTTTCACCAGAAAGTCACAACCTTCGTGTAAGGGTAGCTAGAGCAAAACTAAGCCAGTCACAGGAGGTAAATTTAGTAAAATGTGAAAATGGACATGAATGATGATTTAATGAGTCTGTAAGAAGGCAGCTCCGACCGAACCTTTGGGGAAAAACAATTAAAAATAAAGCCGCAGGCGAGGGAGTCGCCAGTAGTCCTCTGGTTGGTCTATATGGAGCTGTTCCTGTTGAGAGAGCATATCAGCCTTGTAGAGTATAATTGTCACTTTGCTGGGACAATTGGTTTTTTACCCTTGTGCTTGCCCTTGGGGACCTGCCACTCCATGTCGTCTCGGGTCAGACGCAGGAGTGGATGGTTCGGCACCCTCCTCCATTGGTTCTGCCTCCTGGGCGGAGGCTGTTCTAGCCGGTTTAGGGAGGCTCTGGGCACGAGGTGGAAAACCCCGGCCCCGACCTCCACCAGCCGGAGGAGCAGAGGTACTGGGCAGGCAGTCGCCCAAGCCCACCTGCTCCTGCCCCTTGGGTGCTGGAGAAGTGGCACAAGAATCGCGCCGCTCCTTGGATGAGGACGCTCCCTCCGAAGAATTCGGTCGGGAACGTGGTCCCCTCTCCTTGGAAGGAGACCGCGAAGCACTGACAGGTGCGGACACTGCCGACACATCTTGGGTAGGAAGGAACAGCCTGTGAACCCTCTACATGAGAGGGGACAGGCTGCTGCCCCATGGAAGGGGTAGGACTCTCGCTGGAGGATGTAGGCCTACCAGCCGAGAGTGAGCGCCCAGGAAGCTGATGCTTCAGCTGGGGTGTTGGGGACTGCAGTGGCTTCCTGGCATCCGGGAAGGACGTCTGGGTTGCCACTGCAACCTTCAGTGGTGCAGGTCCCCGCTGCACCACCTGTGCAAAGCCGCCCTTGCGCAAAAACGCGAAGCGGCGACGCGCCTCTGGGTATGAGAGGTTTTCCTTCACTTTCAGGGTAAGAATTTCCTTCTCATCTTTCCACGTCTTACACGACCTAGAGTAAGCGGGGTGGGGCTCTTTGCAATTTACACAGACTGTGTCATTGGAGCAGGAGTCTGCAGCATGGTCAGTTTTGCCACACTTAGCACATGTGGCTTTGCCGCGGCAGTTCTGCGAGCCGTGTCCAAATCTTTGGCAGTTGAAGCACCTTCTGGGGTTTGGAACGTACGGACGAACTCTGCAGTAGAGGTATCCAGCTTTCACGGACTCGGGAAGTGTGGTGGACTCAAAGGTCAGCACGATGTTCCTCGTCTTCAGCTCTTGGCCGTCACGAAGCAAGGAGATGCGCCTTGCAGCTACAACCCCCTGGTCAGAAAGGCCCTCCACTACTTCGCTCTCAGACGAGTCCAGAAGGTCTTCCTCCGAGATAACTCCTTGGATGGTGTTCAATGTCCTGTGTGGTGTCACGGTAACCTTGTAGTCCGACACAGAGTTGAGTGCAAGGAGCGCAGAACTCTGCTGGCTGGTCTCAGTTTCTACAAGTAGATCGCCAGATGCCAGCTTTTTAGCCTTGAAATTCTTTCCAACCACACTCTCGAGGACTTTTGCGACAAGAAATGGTGACATTTTCGAGAGTGGTTTGTCACTTTCAGAGTGGAGTACCAAGAATTGCGGGAATCTAGGTGGAGCAGAATGTGTCTCGTGCGAGGTAGAAGCTTCGGTGCGACCCCTTTTCGGGGGCCGATCAAGGAAGGATTGTTTGTGCAGACCCATAGAGATGGGGAAAAAAACTTCAGTGCCCGGGTGCACCGCCCACCACGGAGCCCAACAAGGGGGTAGGTAATGTGCCATAACAAGAAAGGCTTGGCTGACACAATTACTCTACCAGTGCTGCCCGGGCACTATACCCTAGTGGGTTGCAGGGACAGGACCTGTTTCCACTCAAGGTTGGCCCTTGCCGCCTAAGAAGGTGAAAACGGAAGGAAGAGAGTGTAGAAGAAAAGAGAAAGAGGTGGGAGAAAAAGTGAAAGAAGGAAGAAGAGGGTAGAAGAGGCAACTGACTGAATCATCCTGGTCGGGCCAAGCCAGGACACCCGTCTACGAGAAGCAGGGGCCTCGCCCGGGGGGCCCCGAGGGGTCCAAACAAACCCCGGGCTCAACTCAACCACCAGGGTCCCCTTTTCCCCGGACACGGGTTAAGCCACGCACAGCCAGGCGTGGGTGGGCAAACCCACATGGCTCAGGGTTCGTAGTGACGCCACTCACCAAGCACCTACTATAAAGTAGGTGCCCCCTGCGTGCGTGTATGGTGGCCCACGTGGCTGGGGTCCGTGGTGACGCTACTCGCCAAGCGCCTAGCACCTAAGGTGCAGACGCCCCCTGCGGGGCTCGGGGTCCGTGGAGACGTCACTCTTCAAACACCTGCTTTCACAGGTGCCCCCTGCGGGGCCCTCGAACGAAGACGAGGCGCGGAAAAGCCAAACAGGGCAGTTCGAGGCTAGGAAGCCGTTCCTGTGCTTCAACTGTCAGGAGCCGGGACACATAGCGGCCAGATGTAAGAAACCGCGGGTTGTGTTCTCGTGCGTGAACGGTAGTGACAAGGACCTGAAACTTCTTCGTCCCTATCTTCACGAGCTCCTGGTAAACGGAAAGCCATGCAGGGTGCTTCGGGACAGTGCAGCGACGATGGACGTTGTTCATCCGTCGTATGTAACGACATACGATTTTATTGGAAAGGTAGTTTAGATCAAGCAGCTGCTCGAAAAGCACAGTGTCTGTCTGCCTATGGCGACAGTAAAGATAACTGGCCCGTTCGGAGAGCTAGGAACCGAGGCGGCTGTCTTGGAAACAGTCCCGTTGGAGTATCCTTATTTGTTTTCTAACCGGTCAGATTTCCGGCTGCGCGAAAGGGGTCAACAACTGGGAGAAGGACTAGTTCAGTCGTGTACGAGGTCCAAATCGCGTCAGCTCGCCCCTTTGTTAGCGAGTGATCCATAGCCAGAGGCAGCTGACGGGGAGCAAGCACTCCCAGAGTTGGAGGCAGAGAACCGGGATGAGGGGGAACAGGTGGTAGAACAACCTGACCTCGTAGCACTAGAAAGCGTACGCCGTCCCAACGAGCCGGCGAAAGAGGCGGAGGAAGACGGGATCATTCAAGGATCTCTCGTAGCTCCGACGTCACGTAATTTTGATCGTCTGTTGCGAGTAGACAGAGTGTCTTTGACAGCCGAGCAGAATAGCGACCCTAGTTTGTCAGGGTTGCGCGATACAGCTCAGGAGATTGCTAGGACCAATGCGACGGGGCATGAAAAAGGCGAATTGTTTTATCGGCGCTATAGGGACCGCATTTTAACTTTTAGAAATCACGTGAAAATCGATCACTATGACTTCAAGGTAAGAATCAGGAAAGACAAATTTAACGGCAATGCCGATGGGTTGAGCAGATTTTTCTACATCACGAAAAGCGGTAGGGATGATCTCAGAGGTCTTCGTCATCCACGGGAATGTGGATCAAAGTGGGGGCACTTCGTTAAAACCCCAAAATGACCTCACAAATTGCGAAGAGTTTTTGTCCTTGGTATTTTGTTCATAGTGACCTCTTTGGAAAAATGAGTTTTGTTTTGGCGACAGCTGGTCAATTTGCATTGTTTTGGCAAAATATGGTAATCCGTAATCCAGTCTGGCGGGTCTCTGGCGAATTCCGAGCGTTTGACTGCGGTGTGGCGTGGTGTTGTGGGGGACGTTTCCGCTAATGCCTCCGTTGTAAGAGGTTTGGGAGTTTGTTTAGTGCTTGCAGCGTCTTCTCAAGGCCTACTCCAAGCCGACCTCTTTAGGCCAGCGATTGTACCACCGACCATTCGAGGTTTCCCTGGCCCCGGAGGGGCTGTTAAGAATGGAACCTTCGGCGACCTTCTTCCGAGTTTCAACGCTGCGGAAACGAGTCACGATCTGTCTGGGACCGTCGCCTGCGTGTCTGGGCCTTCGGAGACAGGTCTCAACGCGTCCGTGACGTCAACGGGACGCGTGTGTGTGCGTGTGGGTTCGTGCGCTCAGGAAAGGGAGAGAGGCATGGCCTAACTGCGGAGGACTTTGGCTGCGTCGCACATGGCGGCGGACTTTGCTGCAACGCACTTGGCGGCGGTTTGCTACGTCGCACCTGCTGCCCTGGCGGAGAGTGAGGAAGAAACGGACCCTACATAAGGCGGAGCGTGAGGCTGCTCCGATGTTCTCTCTGATTTGGACGACTGTATCGCAACCATGTAATTAAACTGTTCGTTA